>CM044559.2:5088280-5265780 GCA_024416835.2 Perccottus glenii | reverse complement strand
AGTCAGAGTGAGTTACTGTATTGTAATGTATACTGTATCACAGTCACAATATTGATGCAATAAATTATGTATTAGACATTATTTTTATATAGTTGATTGTATTATACCTTTTAATATCACAAATTATAAACTATTTTTTAATCTTTTATGTTTACATAAGAGTTCATTTGCAAAAGCAGAAAACTTAGTTTTTATAAATTGTCAGTTTTTTATTTATTTCATTATTGGCTAAAGCTTCAATCAGTCAAACCAAACTTGAGTGGCTTTGACCAATTAAGACCACTAATTTGGATTTGGCGCTATGCAAAGAACAAATTACAAGCCTTAGTTGACTGATTTTCAAAATGGCATTTATCTGTTTTTGCAAATTAATTTAATTAATTAATTTAAAATTCACATCTACACGCAGCTTCTGTGTCTCAAAATACATCAGGCTTCAGTGGGTCTTTGGTCTGGTGTTTCTCAGCTCCCGGAGGAAATGTGCCAGATCCCACCTCAGAATGCCCACAGTGGCCCACTGTGGCTTTACATATCAATAACCATTTATGAATAAAATTATATATTATGGGTGTGTGACGTAGGGGTGGCTTCAGGTTGAGTTGATACAAGCAAAGAGTAGAATCATTAACAGTAACATGCAGTATTAATTAGCAACTTAGCCATTGCGTAATGTAACTTTTTGTTACCGTAAATGTACTTGTCAAAGGGTACAATGTTACAAATTTATATATAAAATGATCAGATAAACATGAAGTAATGCTAACATTTAGCAAAACTCTTTATAAAATGTTTTAGTCAAGCATTTATTTTTAAAAGCAAAGGTTATGAGTAATTTGTGCAAGAGAGAAGTACACTTTGATCCTGTGGACACTGTAGTGGAAGTTAGAGGGATGCCACATAAATTCAGTTTCAGCCCATATCATTAGAGCTGGGTCATCTCAGTTCAGGTCTTTGTGACGCTAAACTCTGGGCTAATTTCATCATTAGTCCAGTGGGCACCGGAGGGGGACTGAAGGGGATTATCACAGACCACATGCACCAGTGCGTCTTTGAGAGTTGTGTCTTAAAGGTGAGGCTCAAGGTGAATTTGTGGACTTTGTGATTTGTGACATTTTTTCCTCTACAGATAAAGATCTGGAATGGATCTGGGAAGAATTTGCAAAGGAAATGGTGACATGGGACATTGCTGTTAGAATTTTTAAGATGATAGGGCCTCTTTTCTTTTTGACAGATATTGTCTGTCTATTGTTTGACAGAGTAATTATATACACACGTGGACAAAATTGTTGGTACCCTTCGGTCAATGAAAGAAAAACTCACAATGGTCACAGAAAAAACTTTATTCTGACAAAAGTAATAATAAATAAAAATTCTACGAATGTTAACCAATGAAAGTCAGACATTGCTTTTCAACCATGCTTCAACGGAATTATTTTAAAAAATAAACTCATGGAACAGGCCTAAACAAAATTGTTGGTACCCCTAAGTTAATATTTTGTTGCACAACCTTTTGAGGCTATCACTGCAATCAGACGATTCCTGTAACTGTCAATGAGACTTCTGCACCTCTCAGCAGGTATTTTGGCCCACTCCTCATGAGCAAACTGCTCCAGTTGTTTCCAGTTTGAAGGTTGTCTTTTCCAGACGGCATGTTTCAGCTCCTTCCAAAGATGCTCAATAGGATTGAGGTCAGGGCTCATAGAAGGCCGCTTTAGAATAGTCCAATGTTTTCCTCTTAACCATTCTTGGGTGTTTTTTGCTGTGTTTTGGGTCATTGTCCTTTTGCAAGACCCATGACCTGCGACTGAGACCAAGCTGTCTGACACTGGCCAGCACATTTCTCTCTAGAATCCCTTGATAGTCTTCAGATTTCATTGTACCCTGCACAGATTCAAGACACCCTGTGCCAGATGCAGCAAAGCAGCCCCAGAACATAACAGAGGCGCCTCCATGTTTGACAGTAGGGACAGTGTTCTTTTCTTGATATGCTTCATTTTTCCGTCTGTGAACATACAGCTGATGTGCCTTGGCAAAAAGTTCCATTTTTGTCTCATCTGTCCATAGGACATTCTCCCAGAAGCTGTGTGGCTTGTCAACATGTAGTTTGGCATATTCCAGTCTAGCTTTTTTATGATTTGTTTTCAACAATGGTATCCTCCTTGGTCATCTCCCATGTAGTCCACTTTGGCTCAAACAACGACGGATGGTGCGATCTGACACTGATGTTCCTTGAGCATGGAGTTCACCTTGGATCTCTTTAGAAGTCTTTCTGGGCTCTTTTGTTACCATTCGGAATATCCGTCTCTTTGATTTGTCATCAATTTTCCTCCTGCGGCCACGTCCAGGGAGGTTGGCTACAGTCCCATGGATCTTAAATTTCTGAATAATATGTGCAACTGTAGTCCCAGGAACATCTAGCTGCTTGGATGGTCTTATAGCTTTACCTTTATCATGCTTGTCTATAATTTTCTTTCTATTGTCCTGCGACAACTCTTTCCTTCGCTTCCTCTGGTCCATGTTGAGTGTGGTACACACCATGTCACCAGACAACACAGTGACTACCTGAAGCCCTATAAATAGGCCCACTGACTGATTACAAGATTGTACACAACGGTGATGCTAATTAGTGCACACACCTTGAATTAACATGTCCATTCGGTCACATTATTTACAGTCTTTTCTAGGGGTACCATCAATTTTGTCTAGGCCTGTTCCATGAGTTTATTTTTTTTTTAAATTCAGTTGAAGCATGGTTGAAAAGCAATGTCTGACTTTCATTGGTTAACATTCATAGAATTTTTATTTATTATTACTTTTGTCAGAATAAAGTTTTTTCTGTGACCATTGTGAGTTTTTCTTTCATTGACCGAAGGGTACCAACAATTCTGTCCACGTGTGTATATAAAAAAATGTTTCCAAGCAAAATATTTGAGGATTTTAAACAAAATATGTTGCAATGCACTTTGCAATACCTACTAATTAATTTGCGCCGCTACATTAATCTTGTGTCTCAGTCTGCTGTGGTTTTGCAATCCTTATTTACCTTTGCGCTGCAATGTGACAGTGATTTGACTTGTCAATATGTCAAGATTGAGCCTACTTAAGAACTTGTTTTGAGGATTTTAGACATGAACCAGAACCAATCTTTTCGCGACCAGTTTTGAGATTTACAGCTGGCTCTGCTAGTCCCTATAGTTTTTAAAGTTGCACAATTTTTATTTATTAAGCTGTTTAACCCTTTTTGAAGCACTACTAGTGAAAAGGTTGTAAGTAAATGTGTAAATCCAAATGAGGTTGGTTTCAAGATTGTAATTTTATCAGAAGGGAGAAAATACTTTTAATTAAGTCATTTAATTATTATCATCATCATCATCAATAAACTTATTTGCATTCTTAAGAAGAAAAGAAAAAGATTAACTGTAACGGCGGACTCAGGACCCAAATGCACTACACCAGCTTCAGACTGTAAAGCTACCCGGTAACAGGTTAGCCGAAACAGGTAGTAGAATCCGGAAACTGGATCGGTTTAGCGGGAACAGGTGACAGTACCAGAGTAGCAGGAACAGGGAGAGGGTTAGCAGGAACGGGTAACAAGAGCAGGTAACTGGATTGGGTGAGCAGAAATAGGTTAGCAGAAAAAGGACCAGGTAACTGGACCGGGTGAGGCTGGATGTGTTTGTCTGGAATCAGTAGAACAATCTGGCAACAGAAGTTGTGTGTAGACTGCTTATATAGCAGCCTGATTGTTAAGGCTGACAGGTGTGCAGCATGGGAGTGGCTGGTTGCTCAGGTGACCTAACGAGCATCCATGACAATAACAATATTGTACAAATAGTTTACACATAAATACAAACAAAAACAATACTGGTATTGTTTTTTTATTTTGGATTTGAATGATGATCTTTTTTTTAATTTACAGGATAAAGCTTTGTCTGAGTGAACATGACCACATTTATAATGTCCTAGATGAAGTCATGTTCATTCTGACACACAGGCAGCTCTGAAGGAGCAGATATTGAGGCAATTTCCAGAAAAGCTCCGTGATCAGCATTATCCAGGTCATCCTCCTGTCTGTCCCATCCTGGTCCTGCTTCACCCTCCTCCTCTACATCCAGAAGATCATCTGCACTTACACAAATGTTGTGGAGGCTGCAGCAGGCCCCAGTTACCTTTAATGGTGCTGGGCCGGATTTCAATGCTCCGCAGGAAAATAAAGTCTCATCGTGTCACTTCACTAAAGGTACACTCCATAATGTTCCTGCCATTGCATGATGTTGTTGTAGTAGGCCTCTACTTGACCAGTACTTCAATATTTAAAATAACTTGAATATCTGTATTTATTTCATAGTAATAAGTGTTTTAATTTTGTGTGTCCTTGTAGGTGTAAGGCGAAGTCTTCCTGGCTACAGGGAGCCCTAGGATTTCCGGCAACATGATGCTCCCAACACTGGCCCTTGGGACAGAAACCAGGGTTTCTTCCATTTCAACATTTAACGACAGCACCTGCGCGTAACCCTGATCCTCCGGAATGGATTCCCCCTCAGGGAAAAACCCCTGGCTTTCAGCCACCACTGCAGGGGTCTCATGTACAGCAGGCCAAAAGGTATTACGTTGGCCGCAGCTGCCATGAGCCCCAGTGGTCTCTGAAACTGTTTTACAGTGATGTTGCGGCCTAGTTTTATGCTGGAACCATCGCCTGTATGGACTCGATGCGTGCGGGGGACAAATATGCCCGCATCGTCGTCGAGTCCCATACTACTCCCAGGAACGTGGTTCTCTGGGAGGGCGTCAACGCGCTCTTCTTCGCGTTGAGTCTCAACCCCAAACTCTGAATACGGCCAAGGACGACATCTCGATGCCAAACTGCCATCTCTCGAGACTGGGCCAAAATTAGCCAGTCGTCGATATAATTCAGTACACGGATGCTCTGGAGTCGCAGTGGAGCCAGAACCGCATCCATGCACTTAGTGAATGAGCGAGGGGAGAGTGCTTGGCCGAATGGAAGAACCCGATATTGGAACGCTTCCTCGCAGTCCTCGGACCGAATTTGATTCACGATAATAGGTATTGTTAGCATCTTGAACCTGAGCCTCCTCAGAGACCGGTTCAAATACCTTAGATCTAAAATTGGACGCAGACCACTGTCCTTTTTGGGAACTATAAAGTACCAGCTGTAGAACCCCGACTCCATTTCTGGCGGAGGAACCCGTTCTATGGCCTCCTTTACCAGCAGGGAGTGTACTTCCTGTTCCATAATCCGAGCCCGCTCCGGGACCACTGCAGTCCAGACCACCCCGCTGAATCTTGGTGGGCTGTGGCCAAACTGCAGTCTGTAACCCTTTTCTACAGTGCGCAGGAACCATGGCGACACATTCGACAGGCGTTGCCACGCCTGGAAAAAATCTGCCACGGGAATCAGGCTTTCGAGGCTGACCTCGGGTATGTTTTGAAGACCGTTCTTGCCCCCCTGAAACGGCTGCCCGGCAGAGAGAAGTCGTGTACAATTTTCGATGCCCATACACAATCGCTGTCTGCCCGAGACCCCTCGGGGTGGGCGAGGCAGCTCGCGTATCCTGGAAACTGATGTGGCCCGAGGTGTCATAGACGGCGGAACTACTACATCGCACAGCGCGGGCTGTCTCCTTGGTGACCCTGAGAGACAAATCCGTCACTCTGTGGAGCTCCCCTGCCTTCATCTAGGTCCGCTAACAGATCGGCCTGGTATGCCTGTAATACAGCCATGGTATGCAGACATGCGCCAGCCCGACCTGCTGCCATATATGCCCTGCCCACCATATTCGATGGCTTGGTGGGCAGCACCGGGTTTTAGAGACGACGCCGGGAGAGATAACTGGCCAGTGCCTCTTCCACCCGCAGCATCCTCCCATAGCCTTCCTCTCCCGCCCCCAGCACATTACTATAATCCAACAGCGTTAGATTGGAGAGGCAGGAGGAGTGTGGCTTATGGTAAAAAAATGGTAAACCCCGCTGTTTGGGTCGTGCTCTGTGCTGCAGGAAGCGCTCATCCAGTCTATTTTTAGCCACCGTCACTTCCTGCCGTTCTGGTGGCCAGCTAATGTTTAGCCTGGCCACCGAACGAGTCACAACTTCAATGAGCTCCTCATAAGCAGGCACGTGAGGTGACGAGTGAGCCTCCACGTCACCCGCCTCAATGCTGAGCACGTCCACATCCTCAGATGCAGACAGCTCAAGCATCGGACTCTCCCCTCGTGCAGGAGAAGCCGCCTCGCGGGCTCCTGCACGGGGAGGAAGGGCATCAGAGCTGTCTGATGATGATTGGGAAAAAGCCTCAGCCGTCCCAATCTCATCAACTAGCTCCAGCTGCGATCCCCACGATCTCAGCCGCCGCGGCCGCCTGGCCTGAACAGCAGGGAACGCGAGCCTGGCCGGCCTGGTCAAACACGGCCAGGCGGGAGCGCAGAACTCTGCACAGGAGTGCCTCACAGTGCTCGCAGAGAGACTTGTAAACCAGCAGTGCTGTTTTAAAGTCTATTCTCTGAGCAACAGGAAGCCGGTGCAGAGATTTTAAAACTGGCGTAATGTGGTTGTACTTTCTGGTTTTGGTTAGAACCTGTGCAGCTGCTTTCTGAATAAGCTGCAGCTGTCTTAACCCACATTTTGAGAGACCAGTGAGCAGGCCGTTACAGTAATCTAACCTGCTGGAGATAAAAGCATGGATAAGTTTCTCTAAGTCTGGTTGAGACATTATCCCTTTGACTCTGAAAATGTTTTTAAGGTGATAAAATGCAGATGATGTAATTGACTTAATGTGACTGTGGAAATTCAAGTCTGAGTCCATGATGACCCATAGATTTCTAACCTGATTTTTAGATTTTAGCGAAAGAGACACGAGGTGACTGCTGACAATGTCTTTTTGTTTCTGTGGTCCAAAGATGATTAGTTCAGTCTTGTTTCTGTTCAGTTGGAGAAAATTATGCATCCACATGTCAATCTGTTTGATGCAGTGACACAGTGAATGGATTGGTCCATTTTCACCTGCTATGAGTAAAATGTAAATCTGAGTGTCATTTGCATAATTATGCATAAATCTGTATAATACTTCACAGCTGCGTATTAACTGGCCTAAAGGGAGCATGTAAAGATTGAATAATAGAGGTACCAAGATAGACCCCTGTGGAACCCCACATGTCAGGGCCTTTTGGTCTGATACACAGTTACCAACCAAAACAAAGTACTTCCTGTCTTCAAGATAGGACTGAAACCATTTAATTTAAGGGCAGTTCCAGTGATACCTATCCATTCCTCTAATCTTTGTGACAGGATTCCATGGTCCACTGTATCAATTGCAGCACTCAAGTCCAACAGAACTAAGACAGAGACTTTGCCCACGTCAATGTCCAGACGGATGTCATTTGTGACTTTGATAAGTGCAGTCTCAGTCCTGCGATGGGGCCTGAATCCTGACTGAAAAGGATCTGAAAAGGAAGTATAAGACCATTTTCATAAATAAAAGTACAATAAACAATCAAAAAGATAAATTGTTTCAGCTGATCGGAGAAGTCAACTCCCCCATGAACTGGTTGTAGTCCTTTACAGCTGATGGCACCGGCCCCTCCACTGGTGTGTACTTTCCCCCAAACCTCTCCCAAAATCCCCAGATACAGCATGAGCCCAGTGTACTCTTACAGCTCATCTTCTCTGAGCTGTGCCCATTTAAATCTTTTACCTGCCGCAGCAATTTTTTTTGCTGGATTTTTACTGGTGTTTTTGAAGTGTTTTATCAAAGAACATCTTGAAGAGTTCTGATGGATATTGTTGACACATTGTGACAGGTGTCTGCACACCTGGCTGTCTTTTAGGGAGGGAATGTGGCATGGGGTGTGGCAAGCTATCAGGCTCCTCTTTGCTCTTCCAGCTCCAGGACGTGCATCTGAATGAGTGCTGCTTTTGTGTGCTCGCTGCAGACTCCCTCCTCTCCTTGTCCTCAGTGAAGTGGGTGGGGCAGGGGAGCAGAAGACCCCCTCTCCTCCTCAACAACACTGCAGACCGAATAAGTCAGACATAAATATGGAACACAACAGTAATGATTATATACATACACTAATGCACTAGATCTAAACCTAAAACTAAGTCAAACTAAATGACCAGGACCTGATTGAATATAAAAATGACTGACAAGTTTGTCAGTGGCATTATATCCCGTATACTTTCAACACAACACACGTGAAGTTACACATATTATTAGATGTATTACGCACAACAACAATAAAACAATGATGCGCATTTGGCACTACTTTTCTCTATTAAAACATGTCATAAAATATATACTTACATGTCATAGAAGGGATCTATTCCTTGAGTGAAGTGGACTTATTCATAACTGTCGGCACTATCCGAGGAGATAATAAACTCGTCTTCATCATCCGATGCAGTTACCAGATTTGGCCAAGGGGTAGTGCCATTTGCGCAGGGTTTTCCATAATTATTCGTGATGGCGTGGGGAGTTATTGCAACGTGTGTGGTGAGAGTGAGATATAGAATGTAAACCGGCAGATATCTGCTGCTTAGTAAGTACTGTGCCAAAAGAAAGTTTCCCGCGGGAAATTCATTAATTTCCGGTTCCGATTCCACGACCAATCATATAAAAGTTTATGCTCACAACTTGTGGACGAATATTTCTACGTAGGAAGTGCTGTGAGCGCATATCAGAGCTATAGAACACCTTGAGAAGCCGTGGTCCGTATGTTATAATGATTTTACTGTGAGCGGTTTTTTGCTAGACATTTGCAAACCCCTCAGAGGAACGAAACAGTCTGAGACATGTAGAAAGCGTGACATCAAAGTATAACTTCTCCACTTTCATATAAAAAAAGAAAATTTTGCTCTCTTATTTTGTTGCAAATCTACAGGCATCTAAAAATAGGTATGCAAATGGGTTCGGGGGCGCTCCATCCATTTTTAATGGATTAGTAGCCAAGTAGTGCGTATTGGAAGTGAATGTGGCCAGGCTAGTTAACGCCCCCAAAATCTAATAACAGCTGAGATTTGCTTTACTACAATCACTTATTTAATAAGAAAAACTTACTTCTGTGTTAAGACTGAAACTCTGATGTTTACATTACTGCAGAGGTATATTGCCCATGTGAGTGAAGTATTAAAGCATGTGTTGTGAATTGTTGAAAAATGTGAAAATAAGCCCTCATTTGTTATCATAATCATATCAAAAAGAGGCAGGCACATTACCTTTATTATAATGAATTTCCTCTGAGATTATTATTATTGTTTGTACAATCTCCCCACTTTATATAATAGCTAGTGCAACATGATTTATGGGAGGTAAGAAAACAGATTTATTGCGGGCACATTTATTCTCCTGTTAGCAACTTGAGACTAACGTAAGACTTTATCTCTTAAATTAATGAATGTTTGCTACAGTCTGGCTCACTTTTCATTGTTTTGTCCGGATATAGCTTTTTGCATGGGAACTGTATTTGTAGCACAAGATACAGGTTTTATTGACACTGAGTGAGGAATCTAGACAGAATGCTTAATAAATACATCACCCAAGGTTTAACACTGTAAATGTGGATGTTATGTCAGTTAAAGCGGCACTGCGCAACTTGTAGCCATTAGAGGGTGCAAATTTCTCTATAGATATACTACGTTGTCAACGGGGGCACCATATTCACGGACATCGTTTATTTAAAGGGGCATTGTGTAACTTTTTAAGATCAAATAACATTTTTATTTGCCCATATATGAGCCGACCATAATGACGAGAGATGAGGATGATGAGACGAATGAGACCTTCACTATTCAAAACTGTTGTCTCTATGCCAGTAGGCTCATTTTAATTGTGCAGAATTCGGATTGTTTTTTCAGCTCCTGTGTACAGCTCTGACTTCCCAGTATAGCTGCCATGACAGAGAGCGACATTAGCGAGTGTTAGTATCGAGATGGACTCTGTGAGCATATATCAAGAAACGTTTTAGAACCAGATGATAATAAATTTAAGTAAAATAACATAATTATAAAGGCAGGTCTAAAGTGCTTGTAAGTTGAAATTATATGTGCTGTTCGCATTTCAGAAGTAGACAGTATCCAAGCAGCAAGTTTATAAAAATAAACATGTCTTCATGTCATTTTAGTGGATTTTGTAGAAATACTACTACTACTACTACTACTACTATTACTACTACTACTACTACTACTAATAATAATAATAATAATAATAATAATAATAATTATTATTATTATTATTATTATTATACATTTTATTTGTAATGCACTTTTTGTTTTAAACAAAACCTCAAAGTGCAACATAAAAGTTAATTAGCATAAAATGAATAATGAAAAAAATTAATGCAGTAAACAGAGTATAACAATCATAAAAATATTAATATGCACAGAGATTAAGTTAAGTTAAAATACACTTTTTTTTTTTAAAAGAAAGGGTCTGAGGTGGTCAGGCAGGGCATTCCACAGACGGGCAGCAGCTGCCTCGAAGGCCCTGTCACCCATGGTTTTTAGCTTTGTCCTGGGAGCACGTTGACGGTGCATTCGACTTGACCAGGTACTGGAGGTGGTGTGTGGTGTGAGAAGTTCTGTGAGGTAAGTGGAGGCATCACCGTGCAGGCAGTGATGGGTGTGGAGGAGGAGTTTGTATTCAATACAGAGGTGAATGGGGAGCCAGTGAAGAGTGCGGAAGATGGGTGTGGTGTGATCATATTTCCGCACCCTCATCAGGACCCTGGCAGCGCTGTTTTGTACAGACTGGAGCTTTTGGATGCTCCTGCCAGGAATCCCAATGAGGAGTGCATTACAGTAGTCCAGTCTGGAAGAGACAAAGGCATGGACGAGCTTCTCTGCAGCGAGGAGAGAGAGGGAGTGGCGGTGTTTGGCAATGTTGCGGAGATGGAAAAGGAATTTTTACAGATAAAATTCATGTGGTTGTCAAAAGTAAGCTGGGGATCAAATTTGACCCCCAGGTTAAGTAACGGAGGGGCAGGGTGGAATGTTGTGGCTGAAGAAGGATATGGAGGTAATGGGGAGGAGTGGAGCTGGTGAGGGGTGCCAATCTGAATGGCTTCAGTTTTTGAACTATTAAGCTGCAGGAAGTTTTGACTCATCCAGGCCTTTATCTCTTCCAAGCAGGAGGTAAGACAAGTTACGGTGGCAGAGGGGGTGGAGGAGGGGGTGACCTTGAATAGCAGTGTGTCATCAGCATAGCAGTGAAATGAAACTCCATACTTGCTGATGACATGACTGAGAGGGAGCAAGTAGATGATGAAGAGGGTGGGACCGAGCACTGAGCCCTGGGGACCCCACAGGTGACCATGTGGGCCTGGGATTTAGCATCTTCCAGGGCCATGAACTCGGTCCTCTCCGTGAGGAAGAAGTGAAACCAGAGGAGGACACTGTTAGAGAGTCCAATGTAGTGTTGGAGGCAATGGAGGAGAATGTGGTGGTCAACAGTATCAAACCAGAGAGGTCAAGAAGGATGAAGAGAGATGGGGAGCCAGAGTCCGAAGCCATCAGCAGGTCATTGGTGACCCTGATCAGAGCAGTTTCTGTGCTATGGGAGGGGCGAAAACCAGATTGGAATTTGAGATGGTTGTGGAGTTGTGCAGAGACTACCTTGTCTAAAATTTTGGATATGAATGGGAGATTAGAAATTGGGCTGTAGTTGGACAGATCTTCAGGGTCGAGAGTGGGTTTTTTGAGGTGGGGTTCGATGAGGGCTGTCTTTAGGGAAGATGGGACATGGCCGGTTTGGAGGGAGAGGTTTATGATTTTACTTATTAGAGGACTGATGGAGTGAATATGAGCTTTGAGCAGGGGGGAGGGGAACGGGTCCAGGGTGCATGTGGATGGTTTTGTTTTATGAATGATGATTTCGACCTCCTGCTGCATGCTGAGGGAGAAGTGAGATAAGTGTGGTGGTTGGAACAGGGTTGTTATAAATTGGAGAAGAGCTTTTTAAAGGTAGTAGGGAGGAACGGATATTTTGTATTTTGGATGTGAAAAAGTCAATGAACCTGTTACACTGATCTGCTGAGTGGTGATTATTTGAGGAGTTTTGTGGTTTGAGGAGGTGGTTTATAGATAGGAAGAGTTGTTTTGAGTCTCCAGGGCTATTATTAATTATTTTAGAGTAGTGGTCTGACCTGGCCTTTAAAAGTGCTTTTGCACCATCAACCCTAAGGTTTTAAAAGCATGCTCCAGGACAGATCTTTTCATTTGCCTGAGTTTATCTGTAAACCAGGGGGCGGAGCGTGTAAAAGTCACAGTACGGGTTTTTACTGGTGCATGGGAGTCTAGAATGAAATTGAGGTTTCTATTGCAAAAGTCCATGAGGTCAGTGACTGATAAATGGGGAGAGGGGGAGAGGTGGTCAAGGTGCAGGCTGAAGGAGGTAGGGTCAATGTTCTTGATGTTCCTGAAGGTGATGTGGTGGGGTTGCTTGTTGAGGGGAGATAGCAGAACAAGTTCCATGGTGATGGCCCCCAGGTCATGCACCTGTAGGTCTGTAATGGGGGCGGAGCCAGTGATGACCAGGTCCAGTATGTGCCCCCTATTGTGTGTGGGGGTGTTATGTGCTGATGAAGGTTCAGGCAGTCCAGAACTTGTCTGAACTCAACGGCATAACGACAGGAGTTTGAGTCCATGTGAATGTTGAAGTCACCCAGTATCAATAAGTTTGTGGATGTTGAGCAGAGTGATGAGAGGAGGTCGTATATTTCTGAAATGAATGTTGGTTGTGGTTTTGGAGGGCGGTAAATGAGAACTATTGTTATGGAGAGTGGATGTTTGGATTTAATGACCAAGTTGTGCGGGCTTTGTCCAGGTATGTGTATCCAGGGGGGAAGGCCTCGTTGAGGACTAAGTATACCTCAGGCTGTTGCCAGGTTTCTGTGAGGCACATGATGTCAATCCCCTTATCGAGGATGTGATTGTGAATAAGACCAAATTTATTTGTGAGTGACTGTACATTGAGTTGTTCCAGAGTGATGTGGTGTGTGGAGTCCAGTTTGTTTATTGGACGGAGGACACTTTGGTCCACCCCGGGTTTTTTTATTTGCCTGGCGTGTGAGAACCCAGCGCTATTAGCCCCGGTAGTGGAAGCACTCTGATGACGCGTGAGGTGGTGCGTCAGCTCTGCGACGGGACGTGCTGTCGACCAGATGGATAGGATGGAGTTGCCGTGTTTGAACAAAACAAACCGGCGTCGAGATCTTCTGTGGCCGGTGCAGAAGTCCCAGTTGTGAGATGATGGAGAACCCAGTTGGAATATTAAAGTTGATGAGTTTCCATAGCTGTGTGGATGTGTAGGTCAGAATGATTGACACTGACGAGCCAGTGCTAGCTGTTAACCATGTTCCTAGTGTACCGTGTCGGAATACAACTGTGTGCACACCAAGATGGTTGACACTACAGCATAGCAGGAGATGGTAATCCATTGCAAAAACAAATCTAAAACAACGTGTTAATAACATAAAAAACAAATCTAAAACAACGTGTTAATAACAAAGTTGACGGAGAAGCGGTGAGTAGACGACGCCAGCATCCTCTCCAGTCAACTGCCAATGAAAGTTTCAATTTTTCCAGAAAGGCCCTTAGAGTCTTGTTGCACGCCACTTGAGGGCTTATTGAGTTAAGACTAGTGATCTTATGAGAGATCACTAGTCTTATAGACAAGTCAGAAAAAAAATGTTAGATAATGGCAAGCAGCAAAGTAGTTCCCTTTATGTCATCTGTTATTTGCCATGTTAAAAAAAATGTGTTTTATGTCAAAAAGCTGTAAAATATTCTAATTGATTGACTACACAGTTTTATTGTAAGTAAAAATTCTATTTCACAGAGCATGATTACACAAAAGTGTGATATATAGTAACCATGGCTTTCTTGGAAAACCTTTGGGTCGACAAAACAACTAAGTGAAAGTAACAGCATGACACAAACGTAATCTAGAAAATAGTCAAATCCCCTTTGACTTCTATTAAATCTTTTTATCCAACTGGGGTCACCAGTAAAGTTTAGGGGGGGACACAGTAATATCCAGAAGGTCCTACGCTAAAGTAGGTAGCTAAGTAGCTCCTTTCATTTCTGCTTTTTTATTGGAGAGACTAACTATTATGAACTCTTAGATGCACAACCTACCAATACCTACACTCTTCCATGAGTGGTGTCAAAAATGACCCCAGTTAAAATCAATGTGTTTCTGCAATAAACTAAAGACATTTCTCTAATTTTGGATTTAAGATTATGTATTTTGTTCAAACAAAAGAGTAATTTCCTGCTGAGCCCTGAAAAATGACTTGGCATTTAGAGCGGCGACATCAAGCATGTTGTACCAAAGCACCATGGGCCTTCTCTGCGTCTGGCGTTAGCAGGTGTAGTTGCCAACCATCTGATCCATAGTATCTACTCCTCCGTTAGTCTGGTTGTAGAAGAGGATTGCTTCTGTTTTTTCCTTTGGACTGTTTTCATCCACCATCTTGCTGTGGTGCATTGTGCTAAGCAGCAGAACAGCCTGTCCCTTTTTTCTCACATAGCTGATCATGGTCATGCTGCCATTGAACCCAAATTCAGTGCTGTGGACCTTTCTGGACCTGGAAGCCTTCATGACTGGAGGAATGTCTGGCTTGTTCTGTCGCAAAGTTCCCACAATAGTCAGACCCTTCTCCAGGAGATGCTCTGCAGGAGGCACACTAGTGAAGAAGTGGTGATGTTTCGAACTGTGTGTCTGAATCCACTGCACAATGGAGATAATACTTACATGTACTGTGTAAAAATGACCTCCTGGGTGGTGAGACTGCTGACATCAGATGTGTAAGTGCGACAGTATTGACAGTCAAGGTTGCATCAGATGTTAGAGATGACATCAGAAGTGTAAGTGGGACAGTCATATTTGTAAGTGGGACAGTCATATTTGCTTAAGTATTAAAGGTTCATAGAAGATTGTGGGGTGAAAAATGACCCCACTTGTGGAAGAGTGGGGTAGTAATACAGAAACTGCAATTTCTTAAAATAAATAAAAAAATAATTAAAATGTAAATGACCTCATGTCACAAGCTAGTTTTATGAGGGATACCTGGAATATAAATATATTACAACTTTTTATTTTTATTTATTTTATTTTTTTTATTAAGATTTTGAAGAATAAAAACCTGTGTGGTCATTTTTGAAGTGTGCATCTAAGGATTAAAACAGATTCAACTTTAATGCGTCAAATATTCATGTATCCATTCATTTGATAATTAATGTGAATGCACTATATGGACAAAGATGAACAACCATCCTCAAGTAAATTTGTACCTGAATGTGCTCATTAACCCTCCTATTATCTTTGGGGTCAATTTGATCCCATTCTATGTTTAACATCTCCAAATACAGGAATGGCATCTTTTCTTTTTGCTTGATAGTTAATGACTATATTTTAATTTACCGAGGACAACTGGATAGACATAAAATTATTATGATAAGATTATGAGAAAAGCAAACATATATAAGCTTACAAAGTTGATTTTTCATTGAGATTTTGTCACAATTATTTGACCATGAAAGTAACACAGAGGAGAATATACACTATATTGCCAAAAGTATTTGCTCGTCTGCATTCACACGCACATGAACTGTGTGACATCCCATTCTTAAACCTTTGGATTATATATGTTGGCCCACTCTTTGCAGCTATAACAGCTTTAACTCTTCTAGGAAGGCTTTCTACAAGGTTTAGGAGTGGTTTTATGGGGATGGTTGACGATTCTTCCAGAAGTGCATTTGTGAGGTCAGACACTGATGTTGGACAAGAAGGTCTGGCTCGCAGTCTCTGCTCTAATTCATCCCGTAAGGTTTTTTGTAGCGAGGTAAGGTCAGGACTCAGTGCAGGCCAGTCACGTTCTTCCACACCAAACTCACTCAGCCATGTCTTTATGGCCCTTACATTGTGCACTGGTGCGCAGTCATGTTGGAACAGGAAGGGGCCATCTCCGAACTGTTCCCACAAGATGGAAGGTGTCAAAATGTTTTGGTATGCTAAAGCATTAACAGTTCCTTTCACTGGAACTAAGGGGCCAAGCCGGACCTCAGAAAAACAACCCTCCGCAACCAAACTTTACACTTGGCACAATGCAGTCAGACAAGTATTGTTCTCCTGCTAACCGATAAAACCAGACTTGTCCATCATATTGCCCGATGGAGAAGCATGATTGGTCACTCCAGAAAACATGTCTCCACTCCTCTTGAGTCCAGAGTCAGTGTGCTTTCCACCACTGCAGCCAACGCTTTGCATTGCACTTGGTGATGCAAGGCTGCGATGCAGCTGCTTGGCCCTGGGAACCCATTCCACAAAGCTTTCAACGCACTGGTTTTCCTCCTACCTGAGTGACAGATCTTTTTGTGTCTCTATTAACAATATTCTGTCTGAAGTGACCCCTCTGTCATATGGAGTTCCTCAAGGCTCAGTGCTAGGTCATCTTTTGTTTTTATTGCACATACGCCCTCTTGGTGAAATAATTCACGGTTTTAAAAATGTGTCTTATCACTTTTATGCTGATGACATTCAGTTGTACTGTTCTTTTAAAGACTCTGAATTTCATAAACTTACTGATTTGTTGAACTGCTTGTCCTGCATAAAATACTGGTTATACAATAACTACCTACAGCTAAATACAAAAAAGACTGAAACTTTAATCTCTGCACCAGACCAAAAAATACCTCAAATCAAACAACACCTTGGTTCCCTGGGTTCTTCCGTCCAGTCGAGCCTCAGAAACCTTGGTGTTCTGTTTGACCAATCTATGTCTCTGGACAGTCATTCTGGACAGTTGGTCAAAAACTGTTTTTATTATTTGAGAAACATTTCTAAATTGAGAGTGTTATTGTCTAAAGCTGACTTGGAGATGATTATTCATGCTTTTATTTCTTCTCGTCTTGATTATTGTAATTCTCTTTTTACTTGTTTGAACAAATTGTCTCTGAGTCGGCTACAAATGGTGCAAAATGCTGCAGCCAGGCTTTTAACTGGAACCAACAGAAGGGCTCACATTTCCCCGGTTTTATCTTCATTACATTGGCTTCCAGTCAAATTCAGAATTGATTTTAAAATTTTAGTCTTGACTTTTAGAGCTCTGCATGGACAGGCCCCCCAGTACATCACTGACCTGCTGACCCCTTACTCCTCCTCCCGCGCTCTTCGGTCTTCTGGTCAAAACCTTCTAACGGTCCCCAAAACCCGTTTTAAAACTCGGGAAGACCGGTCTTTCCAAGCAGTCGCCCCCAGACTCTGGAACGCCCTGCCCCTGTCACTGCGAGTGGACGTTTCTGTTGATTCTTTTAAAAAGCAGCTGAAGACACTTTTACTTAAACAAGCTTTTAGTTGATTGGGCTTTTTATGTTTTTATGTTTTGGATATTTTGTGGTTTTAATTTTTATACTCATAGTTTTATTGCATTCTTTTATTGCACTTTGTAAAGCACTTTGTGATTTTTATCTGTGAAAGGTGCTTTATAAATAAAATTTACTTACTTACTTACTTCTTGACCTAATCTGAATATCACATGAAGTTTGGAGGTCTGTAGGTATTGACTCTGCAGAAATCTGGCAACAACTGCTATGCACCTCAGCATCCGCTGACCCCGCTCTGTAATGTTATGTGGCCTACCACTTTGCTTGAGTTGCTGTTGTTCTTATTTGCTTCCACTTTGTTATAGTACCACTAACAGGTGATTGTGGAATATTTAGTAGCGAGACAAGAAAAAACTCCTGCACACTGTCTCATTCCAAAAATTTATTTTAGCAACGTTCGGTCAAATTACCTTTTTCAGGAGTGGAGGCCTTTAAAGACACTAGCCAATTAGTGTATCATGGCGTAACTCATTCATGCCCTCCCCCAAAAAAACACAACAAAATACACAATAAACAGGGTATCACACATCAATTCTTTACTCAAAATAATATTTCAAAATCACTTCAATGTTTTCTTACATCATACGACTAATTTAATATATAAAATTTAAATGTTTAAAACAAGCTACATTAGAACAAGGCTTGAGGCTGCACGTCCAATCCCTAATAACCCAAAGGGAAAGACACTAAGCTACTGCCTTACAATTAGCCTACAACATTACATTTAGCAGAAATTCTGCAAAGTAAAAATCCAATAACACAATAATACATCAAAATATTGTACTTCTGCCATCAAAAAAGTCCCCCATAAATAGTGTGTCATGTGAAGACGCACAATTTCCTGTTTGTCTTCACCTTTGGTCTACATGTTACGTTGCCTTGAGGACTTGCTTATGTAGGAAAAACGACAAGAACACTAAGACAAAGAATAAGCAAACACAAAAGCGCAATCAGACGACAGGATCAAGACTCCCTGATAGCAGTCCATTTTAATTAATCAAAGCCCAGCTTGTCATCACTCCATTTTTGTGGGATTCAGCAGGTGTTGCTCCTACTTAGGAGGGGTGACCACAATCGTGTTTTAATAAGATGCAAACCCTTTTGGATTTTTACTATGCATACCTTGTCCCCTAAAATGATAAATTTCTGCAAAATGTAATGTTGTAGGCTAATTGGATTGGATGTGCTGCCTCATACCTTGTTCTGATGTAGCCTATTATGATTTTGATTTATTATTCTGTATAATGAATTGGTGTTTGTTTTGTGTGTATTTTGTTGTTTTCTTTTTTTGTGCGTGAATGAAAAAAAAGCTGTCGTATCAGTTGAATTGAAAAGGTTTCTTGGAATGAAGAGACGAAACGTCTTCGCCTTGAAAAACTAAGTCCAGATACCTTTGCGTTTACCTTTTCTTCAGGATGACCTGGGTGAATGAGAACATCCACACACATTAGCATATACGTGTAATTATTGCATTTTCGTTTTTTTCAGCCTGTTTGCTCTCAGAAACCTGTCACTGATTACATAACAAGCTTCTGCCATAGTCAATCAGAAGCTAATTACACAACCACCGAGAGCCACTGGAGGTGCACCGTCTGAACATTAATCAGATGCACAACGAGTGTACGACCACAGTGCATTAACCCAAACAAAAGCTGCAGTTTCTGTGCTTACTCTTCACTTTTACAGTCAAGAAAAGTGTCTGCGGATCATCTTGAAAAAGTTTGAAAAGGAAGTCTTTCGCAAACTGTGTTGTCTTTTGCCACATTTCGCCTGTCCAGTCCACAAGAGGACAGTTTGGGTGTCCGCCTGGTTTAAGTGTTTACTAAAACATATCACAGTGGCTTGTTAGATTTGTGTTATACTCTGTGAATGTGCACGTCCTCAAAAAAAAATCTCAACCTCTTTACTAATCAAGCCTCCTCAGTTTGAGTGCAAACAACAACAAGCATAATTAAAGCCGCAAGCGGCGATAAAGGCCCTCGCCTCCCTTGAGACCGCGGGGACACATGCACTCGTGCTTTAAAGCGTAAACTTCACGGTAAAAGGATTCTGAGGAGTTTTCTAAGACTCTAGCCGTGGCTCTGGAGGGGCCTCCTCTAAAGGAAGGATCCTGGCAATTGGGAAATGGCATTTATTTCCCAAAGGTTGCCTCTTCACAGACTCATTACGACCACAGCCACAAATGTATCAAAAAACAAATTGATAACTTTTTTTTGCACACGTGTCTAGATGATACTCACCAAATTTGGAGCTGTTTATCCTTTAGACAGAAGGGGTGCGATTTAGGTGGTCACGCATTCCACCCAACATAGTAGATTTTCTGTTGAGTTTACGATATGGCTGTAATAAACTTTTCAGTTTGCCCTGAGGTGTCCTATGGATATACCAAGTTTCATTTTTCTACATTGGAATAAAGTTACTTTCACTTTCCATAGGCCCGATGTATTTTTACTTTTCTAGGGGTCGCCACTGAGTCATTTTTCGTATTTTTTTTCCGGGGACTTCAAATACATAAATTTTTCGCTGGGCTTGAAATCTGGGACCAATAAAAATGACTTTTAGTTGTACGTTTACTGGGTCAAATTGAGGATCATTTTGCAGAAAAATATGATAAAAAATATATACCGAATTATAATAAAAAAATATAACTCGAGCAAAAAAGTCTAGAAAAACACTTGTCTCATTTACATACATGTGTTTAGCTCATTTTGCCCAAGTTTGGTGTCTGTGGAATGAAGCAGCTTTTTCTGAGTTCTTTAAAAAGAGGTGTATTTTAAGTCGGTTCACATTTTCAATTCAAAATGGCCGCCTTCCCGTGTGTGATAGGGTGTGGTCCCCATTGGCTTTTTGTTCATAAGCCCATGCTGGATGTGTGTACCAAGTTTCATTTGCCTACGACAAACTAAAATTTTCACTTCCCATTGACTTTTTCCAAATATTTGGGACGTTGCTATGGCAACACATTTATAGATAGGGGTAGTTGTCATTGGCTTTTATGCTCGTCATGACATAAGAGATGTGTGTACAAAATTTTATGTCTCTATGACAAACTAAATTCTTGGGTCCATTATAAGTTTGTAGGGGCGCTGGAGAGCCATTTCTAAAGATAACCCTTTTATTTACATATTTCTGTGTTCAGGTCATGAATGTGCACAAACGCCTTTTGGGTCCAACTCGATCCGAGAAGGCGTTTGAGAGTTAAGAGACGCTTTATTTTCACAAAAATGGCCACCTCGTTACAGGCTTGCCACACCCATACCCGATAAGATATCAACAACAAAGTCACAACTTTGGTTGGCACACGTGTCTAGATGATACTCACCAAATTTGGGGCCATTTAGATTAAAACACAATGATTTGCATCTTTCTGCGCAAAGTGCGATTTTAGTGGCGCGTTTCTTCACCCCACATGGCGGACTTCCTGTTAAGTTTAGGGTGTGACTGTAATTGACTTTTCTGTTTGCCCTGAGGTGTCCTATGGATATACCAAGTTTCATTTTTCTACGTTGGAAAAAAGTTACTTTCACTTTCCATAGGCCCAATGTATTTTGACTTTTGTAGGGGTCGCCACTGAGTCATTTTTCGTATTTTTTTTTCAGCGACTTCAAATACATAAATTTTTGCCAGGCTTGAAGTCTGGGACCAATAAAATGACTTTTAGTTGTTCGTTTACTGGGTTAAATTGAGGATCATTTAACAGAAAAATTATAATAAAAAATATATACCGAATTATAATAAAAAAATATAACTCGAGCAAAAAAGTCTAGAAAAACACTTGTCTCATTTACATACATGTGTTTAGCTCATTTTGCCCAAGTTTGGTGTCTGTGGAATGAAGCAGCTTTTTTCTGTGTACTTTTAAAAAGAGGTGTATTTTAAGTCGGTTCACATTTTCAATTCAAAATGGCCGCCTTCCTGTGTGTGATAGGGTGTGGTCCCCATTGGCCTTTTTGTTCATAAGCCCATGGTGGATGTGTGTACCAAGTTTTATTTGCCTACAACAAACTAAAAATTTCACTTCCCATTGACTTTTTCACATTTTTGGGACGTTGCTATGGCAACACATTTATAGATAGGGGTGGTTGTCATTGGCTTTTATGCTCGTCATGACATAAGAGATGTGTGTACAAAATTTTATGTCTCTATGACAAACTAAATTCTTGGGTCCATTATAAGTTTGTAGGGGCGCTGGAGAGCCATTTCTAAAGATAACCCTTTTATTTACATATTTTTGTGTTCAGGTCATGAATGTGCACAAACGCCTTTTGGGTCCAACTCGATCCGAGAAGGCGTTTGAGAGTTAAGAGACGCTTTATTTTCACAAAAATGGCCACCTCGTTACAGGCTTGCCACACCCATACCCGATAAGATATCAACAACAAAGTCACAACTTTGGTTGGCACACGTGTCTAGATGATACTCACCAAATTTGGGGCCATTTAGATTAAAACACAATGATTTGCATCTTTCTGCGCATAAGTGCGATTTTAGTGGCAGCGCGTTTCACCCCACATGGCGGACTTCCTGTTAAGTTTAGGGTGTGACTGTCATTGACTTTTCTGTTTGCCCTGAGGTGTCCTATGGATATACCAAGTTTCATTTTTCTACGTTGGAAAAAGTTACTTTCACTTTCCATAGGCCCAATGTATTTTGATTTTGTAGGGGTCGCCACTGAGTCATTTTTCGTATTTTTTTCGGCGTCTTCAAATACATACCATTTTTGCCGAGCTTGAAGTCTGGGACCAATATCAATAAAGTTCATAAAAAATAAAAAAAAAAAATAAAATAAAGTGCAGTGAACAGGTCATCACCGCTTAATTAAAGCATAGCGGCGATAAAGGCCCTCGCCTCCTTGAGACCGCTGGGACACATATATTCGGAGGATTGCATGTCGTGCTTTAAAGCAAATTTGGAGCTGTTTAGATGAAAACCCTTTAGCACAAAGTGTACGATTTAGGTGGTCATGTATTCCTCCTTTCTGTTGAGAAGGATCCTGGCAATTGGGAAATGGCATTTATTTCCCAATAGTTGCCTCTTCACAGACTCATTACGACCACAGCCACAAATCTATCAAAAAACAAATTGATAACTTTTTTTTGCACACGTGTCTAGATGATACTCACCAAATTTGGAGCTGTTTAGATGAAAAGCCTTTAGACACAAGGGGTGCAATTTAGGTGGTCACGCATTCCACCCAACATAGTAGATTTCCTGTTGAGTTTACGATATGGCTGTAATACATTTTTCTGTTTGCCCTGAGGTGTCCTATGGATGTACCAAGTTTCATTTTTCTACGTTGGAAAAAAGTTACTTTCACTTTCCATAGGCCCAATGTATTTTGACTTTTCTAGGGGTCGCCACTGAGTCATTTTTCGTATTTTTTTTTTCGGGGACTTCAAATACATAAATTTTTTGCCGGGCTTGAAGTCTGGGACCAATAAAAATGACTTTTAGTTGTTCGTTTACTGGGTTAAATTGAGGATCATTTTGCAGAAAAATTATAATAAAAATATATACCGAATTATAATAAAAAAATATAACTCGAGCAAAAAGTCTAGAAAACACTTGTCTCTTTTACATACATGTGTTTAGCTCATTTTGCCCAAGTTTGGTGTCTGTGGAATGAAGCAGCTTTTTCTGTGTACTTTTAAAAAGAGGTGTATTTTAAGTCGGTTCACATTTTCAATTCAAAATGGCCGCCTTCCCGTGTGTGATAGGGTGTGGTCCCCATTGGCTTTTTTGTTCATAAGCCCATGCTGGATGTGTGTACCAAGTTTCATTTGCCTACGACAAACTAAAATTTTCACTTCCCATTGACTTTTTCCAAATATTTGGGACGTTGCTATGGCAACACATTTATAGATAGGGGTAGTTGTCATTGGCTTTTATGCTCGTCATGACATAAGAGATGTGTGTACAAAATTTTATGTCTCTATGACAAACTAAATTCTTGGGTCCATTATAAGTTTGTAGGGGCGCTGGAGAGCCATTTCTAAAGATAACCCTTTATTTACATATTTCTGTGTTCAGGTCATGAATGTGCACAAACGCCTTTGGGTCCAACTCGATCCGAGAAGGCGTTTGAGAGTTAAGAGACGTTTTATTTTCACAAAATGGCCACCTCGTTACAGGCTTGCCACACCCATACCCGATAAGATATCAACAACAAAGTCACAACTTTGGTTGGCACATGTGTCTAGATGATACTCACCAAATTTGGGGCCATTTAGATTAAAACACAATGATTTGCATCTTTCTGCGCAAGTGCGAATTTAGTGGCCGCGCCTTTCACCCCACATGGCGGACTTCCTGTTAAGTTTAGGTGTGACTGTCATTGACTTTTCTGTTTGCCCTGAGGTGTCCTATGGATATACCAAGTTTAATTTTTCTACGTTGGAAAAAGTTACTTTCACTTTCCATAGGCCCAATGTATTTTGACTTTTCTAGGGCCGCCACTGAGTCATTTTTCGTATTTTTTTTCGGGGACTTCAAATACATAAATTTTTGCGGGCTTGAAGTCTGGGACCAATAAAAATGACTTTTAGTTGTTCGTTTACTGGGTTAAATTGAGGATCATTTTGCAGAAAAATTATAATAAAAAATATATACCGAATTATAATAAAAATATAACTCGAGCAAAAAGTCTAGAAAAACACTTGTCTCTTTTACATACATGTGTTTAGCTCATTTTGCCCAAGTTTGGTGTCTGTGGAATGAAGCAGCTTTTTCTGTGTACTTTTAAAAAGAGGTGTATTTTAAGTCGGTTCACATTTTCAATTCAAAATGGCCGCCTTCCTGTGTGTGATAGGGTGTGGTCCCCATTGGCTTTTTTGTTCATAAGCCCATGGTGGATGTGTGTACCAAGTTTTATTTGCCTACAACAAACTAAAAATTTCACTTCCCATTGACTTTTTCACATTTTTGGGACGTTGCTATGGCAACACATTTATAGATAGGGGTGGTTGTCATTGGCTTTATGCTCGTCATGACATAAGAGATGTGTGTACAAAATTTTATGTCTCTATGACAAACTAAATTCTTGGGTCCATTATAAGTTTGTAGGGGCGCTGGAGAGCCATTTCTAAAGATAACCCTTTATTTACATATTTCTGTGTTCAGGTCATGAATGTGCACAAACGCCTTTTTGGGTCCAACTCGATCCGAGAAGGCGTTTGAGAGTTAAGAGACGTTTTATTTTCACAAAAATGGCCACCTCGTTACAGGCTTGCCACACCCATACCCGATAAGATATCAACAACAAAGTCACAACTTTGGTTGGCACATGTGTCTAGATGATACTCACCAAATTTGGGGCCATTTAGATTAAAACACAATGATTTGCATCTTTCTGCGCAAGGTGCGAATTTAGTGGCGCCTTTCACCCCACATGGCGGACTTCCTGTTAAGTTTAGGTGTGACTGTCATTGACTTTTCTGTTTGCCCTGAGGTGTCCTATGGATATACCAAGTTTAATTTTTCTACGTTGGAAAAAGTTACTTTCACTTTCCATAGGCCCAATGTATTTTGACTTTTCTAGGGCCGCCACTGAGTCATTTTTCGTATTTTTTTCGGGACTTCAAATACATAAATTTTTGCCGGCTTGAAGTCTGGGACCAATAAAATGACTTTTAGTTGTTCGTTTACTGGGTTAAATTGAGGATCATTTTGCAGAAAAATTATAATAAAAATATATACCGAATTATAATAAAAAAATATAACTCGAAAAAGTCTAGAAAAACACTTGTCTCTTTTACATACATGTGTTTAGCTCATTTTGCCCAAGTTTGGTGTCTGTGGAATGAAGCAGCTTTTTTCTGTGTACTTTTAAAAAGAGGTGTATTTTAAGTCGGTTCACATTTTCAATTCAAAATGGCCGCCTTCCTGTGTGTGATAGGGTGTGGTCCCCATTGGCTTTTTGTTCATAAGCCCATGGTGGATGTGTGTACCAAGTTTTATTTGCCTACAACAAACTAAAAATTTCACTTCCCATTGACTTTTTCACATTTTTGGGACGTTGCTATGGCAACACATTTATAGATAGGGGTGGTTGTCATTGGCTTTTATGCTCGTCATGACATAAGAGATGTGTGTACAAAATTTTATGTCTCTATGACAAACTAAATTCTTGGGTCCATTATAAGTTTGTAGGGGCGCTGGAGAGCCATTTCTAAAGATAACCCTTTTATTTATATATTTTTTGTTCAGGTCATGAATGTGCACAAACGCCTTTTTGGGTCCAACTCGATCCGAGAAGGCGTTTGAGAGTTAAGAGATGTTTTATTTTCACAAAATGGCCACCTCGTTACAGGCTTGCCACACCCATACCCGATAAGATATCAAAACAAAGTCACAACTTTGGTTTGGCACACGTGTCTAGATGATACTCACCAAATTTGGGGCCATTTAGATTAAAACACAATGATTTGCATCTTTCTGCGCAAAGTGCGATTTTAGTGGCAGCGTTTCACCCCACATGGCGGACTTCCTGTTAAGTTTAGGTGTGACTGTCATTGACTTTTCTGTTTGCCCTGAGGTGTCCTATGGATATACCAAGTTTCATTTTTCTACGTTGGAAAAAGTTACTTTCACTTTCCATAGGCCCAATGTATTTTGATTTTGTAGGGGTCGCCACTGAGTCATTTTTCGTATTTTTTTGGCGACTTCAAATACATACATTTTTCGCCGAGCTTGAAGTCTGGGACCAATAAAATGACTTTTCATGCATGTTCACTGGGTCAAATTTATCAAATACATAAATTTTTCGCCGAGCTTGAAGTCTGGGACCAATAAAATGACTTTTCATGCATGTTCACTGGGTCAAATTTAGGATCATTGGGTCGGAAGAAAAAAAAAATCCGAGCAAAAACAATAGGCCCTCCCGGTCATCACCGGCTCGGGCCTAATTAACTCAGCTGTTTCAGATCTGAGTAGATGTGCTGCTAAAATTCACACAATGTACAGTTTGGACTCTCTCCTCCCTCTTAGGATTGTGTTTCGACTGAGGTGGTGTAGCACAGCATTAGTAAGGTAAATTGAGCTGTAATGGCAGAGTAACGCAAGTTGCATGCTTTTATAAGAAGACAAGTCAATTTGAAAGGAGAAATGTGTATGTGACAATAGCATTTAGAGAAGCGTTGTAGTTTTATCCAATATAAAAATATCCATCAACATGTGATAAAATAATTAAGTGCCAAACAACATTTTGAAATAAATAACTTCAGTTTAGCTTTAAACAGAAGCAATTCAGACACTGTCCTGAAGAACACAGTGCTCTACAGGGTTGATGGAAACATATAGATTATGAGAAATAGAAAGGGGAAAATTGATTAATCGCTTAAGTTTTTTGAGATATATATATATATATATATATATATATATATATATATATATATATATATATATATATATATATATATATATAATATAAATATTACATATTACACTTACAGTCGCTTCTAATTTCTAATTACCAGTGTTACAGCTGGAACACCACTGGAGGCAAGGTGGGTTAAGTGTCTTGCCTAAGCCACAGTATGAACTGTGGGAAAAGCAGGAATCAAACCACCAACCTTCCGGTTGAAGGACCACTGAGCCACTGCACCCCATATATAAATGTATTATACATATTTTTAGATAGAGTAGAGGAGTGAGGCAATCATGTCTGTGAGTGCTTGTCTGCAGTCAAGCAGCAGCATGGTTACACAAGTCAGTTCCTTTGAATATTTTGGTTGTTGGTAGGGCCCAAAAGTAGCTAATTTTGTAAGGGTATGGTCAGATATGGAACATCTGAATAAAAATGTTTTTTTCTGGATATTCAGAAACTATTTTGGACAATTTGGTGTTCTGAAGAAATACCGCTATTTTGCCAGTTGCTACCAAAATTCAGTTTTAATGTACAGTTTTTTTTTTTCATTAAATGTCTGAGAAAGCAGTTACATACTCAACTGAGGCTCACCATAAAAATGTTTTTTTGTCTTACCTCGTGAAGCAGCTGAATTCTTACCAGATTAGTGAGTTCAGAAACTCATTAAAATCTATCTTGTACTGGTACAGGTCTGTCAGTGTTACCATAAAAGGTCACATCGTTTTTCCTCTGCTGTCTCTTCTGCACTCCCCTCTTCTGAGGAGCTCTCTTTTTTTAACACAAACAACGCCACTGACACTCTGTGCTCCACTCTTACATCCTGCTTGGACAACTTATGCCCTCTTACATCTAGACCAGCCCGTACATCCCTGTCTGCCCCCTGGTTATCCGATGTTCTACGTGAGCACCGCGCCAGCCTCCGGTCAGCTGAGAGAAAATGGCACAAGTCAAAAGATCCTACTAACCTCTGTATCTACCAGTCTCTCCTCTCTACTTTCTCCGCTGATGTCACCTCTGCAAAAACTGTCTACTACCATTCTAGGTTAATCAACTCACCTGACTCGTGCACTCTCTTTAAAACCTTTTCTGCCCTCCTTTGTCCGCCTGCTCCCCCACCTTCATCTGATCTAACAGCTGATGATTTTGCGTCTTTCTTTGTAAAGAAAACGACCGCCATCAGCAGTCAGTTCTCTGCGCCACCTCCTGTTGAGCTCATTCAGACCCCTGATATGTGTTTGCTCCCTTCTTTCTCTCCTCTAACTGAAGCAGAGGTTTCCAAGGTCATTAGTCTTCAGGCCATCTCTCCATCTGTCGTGCCTGCTCTCACCCACATCATCAACTCATCTCTCTCCACTGGGTCATTTCCCACAGCTTTCAAAGAGGCCCGCATCACACCACTATTGAAGAAACCCACTCTTAACCCTACACTGCTAGAAAACTACAGACTACTTCCCTCCTTCCCTTCATTGCCAAAGCTCTGGAGCGAGCTGTGTTTACTCAGCTCTCATCCTTTCTCACACGGAACAACCTCCTGGACCAGAACCAGTCTGGGTTCAAGAGCGGACATTCCACCGAAACTGCACTGCTCTCAGTCATCGAAGCCCTGAGACTGGCAAAGGCAACATCCAAGTCATCTGTACTCATCTTACTCTTACTCATCTGTACTCATCTTACTCTTACTCATCTAACTCTTGACACTGTTAATCATAACATCCTCCTGTCCTCTCTCAGGACAATGGGTGTCTCTGGAATGGCGTTGCAATGGTTCAAGTCTTACCTCTCGGATAGGTCATTCAGAGTATCCTGGAGAAACGAGGTCTCTGAGTCCCAACATCTCAATACAGGGGTGCCACAGGGCTCAGTGCTTGGACCGCTACTCTTTTCCATATACATGACATCCCTTGGCTCTGTCATCCAGAAGCATGGCTTTTCCTATCACTGCTATGCAGATGACACTCAACTCCACCTGTCATTTCAACCTGACGATCCGACGGTCTCTGCTCGCGTCTCGGCATGTCTGAGTGACATCTCACTTTGGATGAAGGACCATCACCTGCAGCTGAACCTTGCAAAAACAGAACTGCTTGTGATTCCGGCCAATCCAAAGACCCACCACAACCTCTCCATTAGGGATGGGCGATATGGCCAAAAATCCATATTGCGATATACATTGCAGCCTCTTGCGATAACGATATATATTGCGATATATAAATTATAATAGAATCATTTCAGAACAGGTTACATAGATCCTAAGGAAAGCCAAACTGCTAAATGTATTTTTTAATGTTATTCCTGTATTCCTGAAAAGGAACTCACAATCTTCTTGCATAAAGCAACAGCACGGTCAATTCGGGGATCTTTCACACTTTTTTCTGTTGACAAACGTGTAAGATTTTATATGTTAATTTAATCTATAATCTCTCTCTCGCGCGCTCTCTCTCTCTCTCTCTCTGTCTCGCGCTCGCTCTTTGGCTGCATTGCCTGGCTATGCTAGCTCCGTGAAGTCTTCACGGAGCTGGCAAAGCTGGTATTCAGTAACATGTTTCGTTTTGAGGTAGTACAACAGATTAGTCGTGTTACCTCTCTTAGCCAGAACTGTTGCCCCACACACTCTACAGAGTATAATTTGCTGCTGCACGTCAGACGGCTTAAATCCGAATTACGTCCAAATAATGGATGTTGCGTCTTTTTCACCAGCTCCTCCGTTTCGCTTTCAGCCATGTTTCAAGCTGCAGCTCGTGGCTGTAAATTTTGCGGGGAAATTGCGTCATCAACATGTATTATCGCGGTAGTGCAATAGAATTAAAATCTCTATCGTATGCCAATTTTTTATCATTTATATCGCATATCGTTCATATCGCCCATTACTACTCTCCATTCAACTAGGCCCATCAACCATTACACCGTCCAGCACTGCCAGAAATTTGAGAGTGGTAGTTGATGATCAGCTAAACTTCACAAGTCATGTCGCCAGCACCACCCGGTCCTGTAGATTTATCCTCTACAACATTAGGAAAATTAGACCTTTCCTATCAGAGCACTCTACGCAAATTCTAGTCCAGGCTCTTGTCTTTTCCAAACTGTATTATTGCAATGCTCTACTGCCTGGACTCCCTGCCTGCACAACCAAACCTCTGCAGCTGATCCAGAATGCAGCGGCAAGAGTGGTCTTTAATGAACCAAAGAGAGCACATGTAACTCCTCTATTTATTAGGTTACACTGGCTCCCGGTTGACGCCCGCATCAAGTTCAAAGCTATGCTCTTGGCTTACAAGACCACCACTGGTTCTGCACCCTCATATCTTCACTCACTAGTACAGACCTACGTTCCTACCAGATCTCTGCGCTCTGCAAATGAACAACGGCTGGTAGTACCGCCCCAAAAAGGTAAAAAATCACTCTCACGTACCTTCTCTGGCTCTGTTCCACATTGGTGGAATAATCTACCTGCTGCTACAAGATCAGCAGATTCTGTAGCCATCTTAAAAAAACGCCTGACAACACATCTCTTCCGTCAACACCTGACTGACAAACACTGAGTTCTACTTCCTTTCTATCGATTCCTTTCTTAAAATAAATAAATAAATAAATAAAATTCTCTTATCCTTAGCTTTGTATACTGTGCTGGGTTTAAATTGACTAGTTTTTTGTGCACTTATACTTTTTGTACCTTGTGTTGTTAAAATTGCTTCCATTGTTTTCCCTCACTTGTAAGTCGCTTCGTAGGGGTCTTTGTAGCCTACATGCAAATTATTATTATTTAGCCTATTGTATTTATTTTTGGAATGTATTTATTTATCTATTATTATTTAATTTATGATTATAAAGGGGTGCACTTAAGACAGTATGTTTATCGTAAAATAATTAATGAATGTTTTATTTAAAAAAAGAAAAGAAAAAAAGACAGTTTTTACAGTTTTAGAAATGTTTGTGTACTATTCATTCTAAACATGAAGACTTGTTTTGGTGATTTTATTATACTATGCTTTTTGCCCAAAATGGACTTTAAAAGATAAAAATAATGACTAAATAACAAATCTCTCTCTCTCTCTCTCTCTCTCAACTTCCATCCTCATGAAAAACAGTCCGCGGTCACTTAACTGTCATAATTAATCGGCGCAAACAAAGTTTTACTAAGTTTTACAAAGTTTTACTTTCAGTTTATTTTAATTATCCTAAATGTATACTCGCATCATTACAACCTTTTTAAAAAATATATAAAAATAATAATCATAAAAATAAAAAAAAAAATAAAAAATTCTGGAAATCATCTCGACCCCCCGCCCATTATGACCACTCCGCGACCCCCACTTTGGGAACCAGTGTGCTAAATGACTAAATGTAAATGTAAGTAAGATTCTGTTTTATTATTATTTTTATTTTTTTACCAGAGAAGACTTTTTAACACCAAAACAAAGTTTTGTGAAAAATGTAGTTGTTTTTGCCATGTTTAAAGACCAGTCCCGTTTCTGTGTCTACATCAGTGGTGGACAGTAACGAAGTAAATGTAATTCGTTACTGTACTTATGTAGTTTTTTCCAGTATCTGTACTTTACTAAGTATTTCCATTCGGGGATACTTTTTACTTTAACTTAACTACATTTCAAAGTGAAATATCTTACTTTTTACTCAATTACAGTTTGCAAAATTAGACGTTCCTTGTGTTGCCATTAAAATGTTTTGTAGAAGAAGACCTGAAAGACGAGTCTCAGTGGGAGTGTCAGGACCGGCTCAATAGAAGCCTCATTCTCTACACGGGAGCTGATAAACATGAAAATAACAAATAAAAAATACACCTGTGATGAAGTTTTGGTATTAGTAATGGCTGACTCTGATTCTGAGGGAGAACATCTACCTTTTAGAGTCTTTTCAGCCTAGTGAAAGTGAGAATGAGCGAGAGTGCGTGTGTAACTTGGACAGTGGCGCCGCTGCTCGTGCCTTTCTCAGTGGCTCTCATAAAGCACACGCTGTTTTTCCCACATTTTGCCAAACATCAGTGAAAGAAACGGGAGGAAAACTAGTCGCTCTGGCCACGGTAGTGAAGGGGAGGTTGGGAAGGGAAGCCGTGAGCGCGTAGCACCTGCAGCTTTACCTTTAGCACCTGCAGCTTTACCTTTAGCACCTGCAGCTTTACCTTTAGCACAGATGATAGAAGCCGGGGCGGGTGTACTGCCGTGGCCGCGGTAGTGACAGGGAGTTTGGGAATAATGCAGCTTCTATTGACAGCTGTTTGGGACAAATACGTGTTGGTCATCCTGACAGTTTACCCAGTCGAGGAGGGAGAGGCAGGGGTAAACACAGTCAGCGAGAATGCGCTAATCAAAGCAGCGATCGTAATAAAAGTGATGGCTGTGTGCTGTGCTTTATGAGAGGTCCCACACTCTAAAAAACTACTAACTATGACACATGGATGGATAAGAAAAGATAAAGCAACTGCAACCACACACATACAGTACATGTGTATATTTCTCATAACTATTTGCATACGTTTTACTAGTTATGGTATTTAGAAGTTGTAGTTTTTCTTTATTTTGGTAATGTTGCTTTTACAAATTACTGTTATAAAAAATTATTTCAGAAAAAGAAAAAAAACTATTATAATATGTTCATTAGTGTGTATGTACTGTAAATAACATAACCGCCAATATATAATATCATGGTATGCAAATTATATGCAAATTAGATGCTTAAAATTTATTTACTTATATACTTTGGGTCATACCTGACCTTTTTCTAGTTTAGAGTAGGACTCTATCTCTTATCATTTTCAAACCACAGCCTTTTGAAATTTGGATCTACAAAAATCTGTATTTTTTTAAATAAACCCTGGCGCCTAAAGGGGGCAAGAGACTGACAAAAATTATATGGGCATTATAGCCATAATAAATGATAGTACTTGGATACATTTGAAGGCAAATACTTTTGTACTTTTACTCAAGTGAAAGTTAAAAGGGAGTACTTTGGATTTTACTGAAGTAATATTTTACCTAGTGTATCTGTACTTTAACTCAAGTACTTGGTTTGTGTACTTCGTCCACCACTGGTCTACATGTCTCTGTCCAGACTGGTTTTGGCAGACTTATGTCACCAGAGCCTCCTCTAGCTGCCAGAGCGCTGCCATGCTAATGTACTCATAATGGTAATGATGACACTTAGTGGAGCAGGATTTTTCAGCTTTTCCCAGTTTTGATTAGACAACATTATGCAGACAGTTTACACATGGTAGAATTTAGATAGGTTTGTGTTGACGATCTCATCTGTCACATCATCACAGATACAGCCACCACTGTGACTAATGCTTTTATAAAATGTTTATTCTGCTGCAAGGCTGCCAAATTATGAAACACTGTAGCTGTTTATCTTCTGCTAGTTCTATTGTATCTGAACCACTTTTTTATGTTTTTGTAAACATAATCATCACAGAAATCAACATAGCATAAATACAGGTTCTTCATGTGTCCTGGAAAAACCTGGAAACTGATTTAAAACATCAAAAGGTCCTGGAAATTGTTAGAATTAGGAGATTCAACGTGTTTATTGTCATATGCATAAACATGTTTCCTGTGCAATGAATTTCTTTTTGTTGTCCACAATATATGCCGTAAAAAAATAGTGCAGAGTTTAAAAATGAAAACAAAAATCCAATTGAAAATGAAAACATGTAAACCAAAGAGTATAAATTAAAAAATATATATATATAAACAATATACATGACAGTATAATATATGCATACTAAGAATATGAACAGTACAGACCAGGTAACATTAGGTGGTTCAACAGAGAGTATGCAATTCATTTATGCATGTGAAAAAAACTGTTTAATCACCTAATCTTCTAATTTGGAATTGTCAGAAAAATAAATAAGATCTTAAATGCACATTTATGCTCTACGTTAGAAACACATCGGGATAAGGACAAAAAAGAAAATTCCAAAGCCATTCCAGAGGGGGACATCATGTATGAAATATAAATTAGTTAATAACTATAATGTAGGACTGAAAAAAATACAAATCCTTATAACTATCATAATTATTATTGATAAATATGTTTTTGTTTCTGTATTTTTACTAAACCAAGTTATGTGCAGCTCCAGAATACAGCAAAAGAGAACCAATACAAAACTTTAAGCAGGAATAGTATTAGTAGAAACACCTAAACATTTGAATAGAATAGAATTCCCTGTATTCTGTTGTATTTTAAATGTCATGATATTTTTAGCGGATATAGAGTGAGTCAGATTATGGAACAAAACAATGGAATTGCACCAGTTTTTCAATAACTACATCTGAAGCCGCAAGATACTTGAAGCGTGAGATTGACAGACGGATCGGTGCAGCTTCTGCAGTGATGCGGTCGATGTACCGGTCTGTTGTGGTAAAGAAGGAGCTGAGCTGCAAGGCAAAGCTTTTGATTTACCGGTCAATCTACGTTCCTACTCTCACCTATGGTCATGAGCTTTGGGTCATGACCGAAAGAACAAGATCCCGGATACAAGCGGCTGAAATGAGCTTTCTCTGCAGGGTGGCGGGGCGCTCCCTTAGAGATAAGGTGAGGAGCTCGGTCACTCGGGAGGAGCTCAAAGTAGAGCCGCTGCTCCTTCACATCGAGAGGAGCCAGCTGAGGTGGCTTGGGCATCTGTTTCGGATGCCTCCTGGACGCCTTCCTTGGAAGGTGTTTCGGACATGTCCCATTGCGAGGAGACCCCGGGGAAGACCTAGGACACGCTGGAGGGACTATGTCTCTCGGCTGGCCTGGGAATGCCTCGGTATCCCCCCGGAAGAGCTGGAGGAAGTGTCTGGGGAGGGGAAGTCTGGACTGCTTAGACTGCTGCCCCCGCGACCCGGCCCCGGATAAGCGGTAGACGATGGATGGAGGTTTATTCCAGATATCTGTGTTCAGTCACACATAAGCAGAGACTAACTTCAAGTATCAGAAGACCAGTTCTTAAATACCTTCTAGCAAATAACATCTGTTTTACATTTTTGCCATGTCTCTCCTATTGTAGAGAGGGGTCTTTGTCCCAGAAAACCATAACACATTACATAGAGGCCTCTTGATAGGTTTATAATCACTCCTGGATGGGGCTAGGAGTCTTGCTTCCTGGGGTCATATACATGGACCACAAATAATATTACCACAGAGAGAGAAGAGCCTATGTAATAGGATTAAACAGCTAATTTCTCCAGATAGGAGTCTCACTTCCTGGTGCCCCATACTTTGACTCCATACATTCTCACAAGACTACGACACACAAGAATAACTCATGTTATAAGATCAAACATTAAAAATGCATGTTCTAATGACAAAAAAAAAAAATGGCATGATATCAGCTTTATCCCAAGGGTTTTAAGGACAAGGCTATTGAAGCCCATGTAGTTATGGATGACCAGAGTTTCTTAGCTTGAGTTATTCCAAATTTGTGACATTTAAAATTAACCTTTCTCTTACAACCATTATACATATTCTAGCATGGGGAAAAATGAGATACTTCTGCTACTAGGGTGTTGTACAGTTACATAAGGTAGGGTAGGCAGCAAGTCAATGGACTTCATTGCCCCTTTTTCGCAACGCCTAGATTTTGGGTGCGTTGTAGTCGGGGAAGTGTGTCTGAGTAGTGTACATAAGCAAATTCCATTGAAGCTCAAATGACCATTCTTTTGGCAAAAAACAGACGGCACAAACTTCTGGAGTCGCTGTCCAGGTCCTGAAACTCAACAATGAACCTTTACTCAGCTCTGAATTCCAAAAGCACATGATGAAACTTTACAATGTGTGAGGAGCATGGAGGACCTTCTGTCAGGTCAGATGTCAGCTTGTACATAAAAAATATACCTGAAGAAACACAATGTGACATGCTGATTCTATTGGAATGACTTGTAATGCCTCTATTGAACTGTTGCTTTTATCCAACAGAGGATGTGACTGACCTGGAGGGTGCAGCAGCACCCATTCACCAAACAGACAGAAGCGGCTCTATAACTCTGTCTTCTACACAGCCACCACCAACAAGACTTTTAATGAAGCCACAACATACAATGCTCTGTCTCCTACACAGAGCTGTCTATTCCAAATGGGCTTTTCCTTTGTAGAAACAACCAACTGCAAAATTTTGAGGGCAATCTACAATCAAAAACCACATCTGATTGGTCAATGTGAATTTATTGGTTCTTATGCGTCATGTGATACTTGCTGCCTTTTCTTTGTTGTTTATTCTCTGAGAATGATGACAAAACTGAAATCAGCTCGTAAACCTTCACAGAAAAGACAGCAACAGTAGTCACTTGCAAGAGCTATTAAAAAGAAAGTAAACAACTACAGATTAGACGATGAAACCCAGTCAGCGAGTGCCTCGTCGCCTAAGCTATCATTAGGAAATTTGGGAATGACTGTTGAAGAAAATGACAGCCCACATGAATGACACAGGAATGGCTCATAATGTATGTATATCGCACGTCGGAATAAATTACAGTAGTTAGTGGTTATTTTTTCCTGAAAATAATCATGGATCTACAGAAGCCTGGTTTATGTAGCAGTGTGTTGCTGGAGTGCAGTCTGTGTGAGAGAGATTCTGCAGAAGTGTTTACACATCTATGCGTCTGCATAGGTGGCCATGTGTCCCTGTTTAATTGCATTCCCTGTCCCATGATTTTCTGTAAAAATATGAAAATGTCCCACTTTTGAACAGACCCTGTCCCCAGTGTCCCCATTTAAAAAAAAATTCAAATTTCAAATTTCAAAACAATAATACATAGACTTATGTCACTTAATTCATTTGTAATGGTTTGTTTTTTAGTCATAAACAGCTAAATAATCAGCAACCTCTTTAAAGTTATCAGAGATCCAACAGAAAAGTGACAAGTATGAAAAAGGTTAAGCCAGAAAACCAAGCAGTGTAGTGTCTAAATCAAGGGTCCTCAACTAAAATTGGTCGAGGTCCGCTTAGTTAACTTTCCTCATAATGAGGGGTCCAGAAAATAAAATATTTCCTGTGTTTTCCCCGTGTGGGCTAACATTTTAATTAAAATGCTTATGATTATTTCTGTAACAGCATTTAGGATTGCAACAGAAACTGACTCTAAGGTAGACTTACTGTATTTGTCACTCAACTCTAAAAACTCTTTCACACCTTTTAAGATTTTTAATCAAATTAACATATGTTAGGTTCAAAGAACATGAATGGCGTGAGCACATCATTCGGGAGTTTAAATCAGTTCAAATATGCCACAAACGAGTAACAGAATAAAGTAGTTGACAGACAAATGCACAACTCATCACATTATTACACTTTCTTAATTCCCACTGAGCTAGAGTCTTTTTAAATCCAGACATGATAAAGGTCCAGTGTTGGTTCAGTTCTGGTTTAATTCTTTAATTAAAACAGCAGCCCGGACTGGACGATAAAGTCATTCAACTTTGACACAGAGCTTAGGAACTGTATTTTTCTGATTAAATAAACCTAACATCAGTGAATCTCCGTAATGTTTAACCATTGCAGCGCAAACGGAGCCCGAGGCTGAAATTCCCCTTGGGAATAAAGTTATTTTGAATTTGAAGTAGCTTCTATTATACTTTTATAAACATTGTTATTGTACGTGGACAGTTCTTTGTCATTGGACTGTCATCTAGACTCTATAGTTACATCTAGTACTTATTATTCTGTTGAAAATGTCACTGTGTACACCCAGCTGCATGGCACTGACTCTGATTAGGTTAGCTTCCTCCACTTGTTGCTCCTTTAGTGAAAGCAGCAGAGACTCCACAAACAACTGGGTTTTTGAATAAGTTCATCTGCTTCTTCATTACAAATCCCACTGGGAGCATGAGAAAACATAATTGCCTACATCACTGGTGAAAAATAAGGCTTTTAAGAGTGGTCCCTTACATTTTACATTTACATTTTAGTCATTTAGCTGACGCTTTTATCCAAAGCGACTTACTAGTGAGGAAAACAATGGAAGCAATTTTAACAACACAAGGTACAAAAAGCATAAGTGCACCAAAAACTAGTCAGTTTAAACCCAGCACAGTATACAAAGCTAAGGATAAGAGAATTTATTTATTTATTTTTTTGAAGAAAGAAATTGATAGAAAGGAAGTAGAACTCAGTGTTTGTCAGTCAGGTGTTGACGGAAGAGATGTGTTTTTTTAGGCGTTTTTTTAAGATGGTCATAATCTGCTGATCTTGTAGCAGCAGGTAGATTATTCCACCAATGTGGAACAGATCCAGAGAAGGTACGTGAGAGTGATTTTTTACCTTTTTGGGACGTACCACCAGAGCGGAGGGATCTGGTAGGAACGTAGGTCTGTATTAGTGAGTGAAGATATGAGGGTGCAGAACCAGTGGTGGTCTTGTAGGCCAAGAGCATAGCTTTGAACTTGATGCGGGCGTCAACCGGGAGCCAGTGTAACCTAATGAATAGAGGAGTTACGTGCGCTCTCTTTGGTTCATTAAAGACCACTCTTGCCGCTGCATTCTGGATCAGCTGCAGAGGTTTGGTTGTGCAGGCAGGGAGTCCAGCCAGTAGAGCATTGCAATAATCCAGTTTGGACAGGACAAGAGCCTGGACTAGAATTTGCGTAGAGTGCTCTGATAGGAAAGGTCTAATTTTCCTAATGTTGTAGAGGATGAATCTACAGGACCGGGTGGTGCTGGCGACATGATCAATTACCACTCCCAAATTTCTGGCAGTGCTGGACGGTGTAATGGTTGATGAGCCTAGTTGAATGGAGAGGTTGTGGTGGGTCTTTGGATTGGCCGGAATCACAAGCAGTTCTGTTTTTGCAAGGTTCAGCTGCAGGTGATGGTCCTTCATCCAAAGTGAGATGTCACTCAGACATGCCGAGACGCGGGCAGAGACCTTCGGATCGTCAGGTTGAAATGACAGGTGGAGTTGAGTGTCATCTGCAGCAGTGATAGGAAAAGCCATGCTTCTGGATGACAGAGCCAAGGGATCTCAATGTATATGGAAAAGAGTAGCGGTCCAAGCACTGAGCCCTGTGGCACCCCTTTATTGAGATGTTGGGACTCAGAGACCTCGTTTCTCCAGGATACTCTGAATGACCTATCCGAGAGGTAAGACTTGAACCATTGCAACGCCATTCCAGAGACAATCATCGCCCTAAGAGAGGACAGGAGGATGTGATGATTAACAGTGTCAAAAGCAGCAGACAGATCCAGTAAGATGAGTACAGATGACTTGGATGTTTCCTTTGCCAGTCTCAGGGCTTCGACGACTGAGAGCAGTGCAGTTTCGGTGGAATGTCCGCTCTTGAACCCAGACTGGTTCTGGTCCAGGAGGTTGTTCTGTGTGAGAAAGGAGGAGAACTGGTTAAACACAACTCGCTCAAGAGCTTTGGCAATGAAGGGAAGGAGGGAAACGTCTCGGGTTATGTATATAACCCTGGTTCCCTGAGAGGGAACGAGACACTGCGTCGTGAAACGACACTTTGGGGAACGCCCTCAGCGTGACGGCCCTGAAGCATGAATGAGACCTATCTTGATTGGTACTACGTCACAACGTAGTGCGTGCCGGCCTACCCGGAAGTATAAAGGGACGCCGTATCACGCCCACACCAGCCCTTCGCGATGAAGCAAATCGCCCTCAGGCAGGGTAGGCGTGGTGGGGCGACGCAGTGTCTCGTTCCCTCTCAGGGAACCAGGGTTATATACATAACCCGAGACGTTCCCTTCTCGAGGGAACTCAACACTGCGTCTTGAAACGACACTTTGGGGAACGAATGCCACGACGACCCGTGCCCGCCCTAGTGTGAACCCGGATATTCAGGCACACTTAGGACGAGAGCACCCTAGCGCCAGGCGTCAGGAGATGTAGACTATAGAACCTAATGAAAGTGTGTGGAGCAGCCCAGCCGGCTGCCTCACAGAACTCCTGAAGCGGGACTCCCCTTTGAAGGGCCCGAGAAGAGGCCATGCCCCTAGTGGAATGCGCCCTTAGGGCCAAAGGTGAAGGCAATCCGCGCACCTGATAAGCCAAGGCAATAGCCTGGACGATCAAATTACTGACCGTCTGCTAGGTCGCTGGCCGACCTCTCCTAGGAGACCCGAAACACACTAACAGTTGTTCTGACTTCCTCCACTGCGAAGACTTCTGTATATAGATTTGCAGTGCCCTAACGGGGCAGAGCAGATGAAGTCTCCCCCCTTCGGCCGACACATGAGGTGGAGGATGAAACGCCTGCAATACCGTCAGCCATGCCACGTTAGATGGCACCTTAGGCACATAGCCTGGCCTCGGACGTAAAACGGCCTTAACCCCACCGGGGGCAAACTCCAGGCAAGTTGGTGTTATAGCCAGTGCCTGGAGGTCCCCCCCCCTCTCTTTTTAAGTGAGGTGATAGCCATGAGCAGCGCCACCTTGAACGACAGAACTCGATCTGTCGCCGACTCGAGTGGTTCGAAGGGGGCCTCAGCCAATCCTTCAAGCACCACCGCCAGATCCCAATTTGGAACCCCAGGGCGCGTTGCAGGCCTCAGCCTCCGGGTGCCACGGAGGAAACGTACGACCAATGGGTGCCTCCCCAGAGGCTCTCACTTACAGGAGCGTGGAACGCCACAATGGCAGCCACGTACACCTTAAGAGTGGACGGGGTAAGCCCCGCAGTGACGCGCTCTTGGAGGAACTCCAGGACCGAAGCCACTGGGCAGTTAACTGGCTCCACCTCACGCCCCCTGCACCAAGTGGAAAAGACATTCCACTTTAAGCCGTACAACCTCCTCGTGAAAGGAGCCCTGGAACTGAGTACAGTTTCCACTACCCCTGCCAACAGGCCAGCCTCTAGGTACTGATCCCCCTCAGAGGCCAGACCCAGAGTTTCCACAGCCCGGGCTGGGGATGCAGTATTGTGCCCCCTGCCTGGGACAGCAGGTCCCTCCTCAAAGGGATCTGCCATGGAAGACCTGCCAGCAGTGCTATGATGTCTGAGAACTATACTCGGGCCGGCCAGTACGGGGCTACTAGAAGTAGACTGATCCATTCCTGCCGGACCCTCTCCAGAACTCCCGGGAGCAGCGCCACCGGGGGAAATGCATACAGATGTAGCCTCGGCCACGCCTGTACCATGGCATCCAACCCCAGCGGGGCTGGAGGCGTGAGGGAGAACCATAGTGGGCAGTGGGACGTCTCTCGAGACGCGAACAACTCCACTTCCACTGGGCCGAACCTCTCGCATATAGACCTCACCACTCTGGGTGAAGTCTCCATTCCCCGGGCCTCAGCCCCTGCCTCGACAGGATGTCTGCTCTCTGATTCTGGTCCCCGGGGATGTACATCGCTCTGATAACTTCCCTTGGGACCATAGGAGGATCTGATGCGCCAATCTGCACAGAGGGCGAGACCTCAGACCCCCCTGACGGTTCGGGTATGCTACCACAGACATATTGTCGGAGCACACCAGAACGTGATAACCCCTGAGATCCGCCAGGAAGCTCCTCAGAGCCCTGAACACAGCCAACATCTCCAGGCAATTTATATGTCTGGCGCGATGATGGTCCTGCCGCAGACCCTGGGCAAAGCGGCCGTCCATGACCGCGCCCCAGCCAGTGAGGGAGGCATCTGTCGAAACGGATTTCCGGCGACATGATGCTCCCAATACTGGTCCTTGGGACAGAAACCAGGGTTTCCTCCATATTGACAGGGAACGACAGCACCTGCGCCTAACCCTGATCCTACTGAATGAATTCCCCCTCAGGGAAAACCCCTTGGTTTTCAGCCACCACTGCAGGGGTCTCATGTACAGCAGGCCAAAAGGTATTACGTTGGCCGCGACTGCCATTAGACCCAACAGTCTCTGAAACCGTTTTACAGTGACGTTGCGGCCTAGTCTTATGCTGGAGACCATCGCCTGTATGTACTCGATGCGTGCGGGGGACATATGTGCCCGCATCGTCGTCGAGTCCCCTTCTACTCCCAGGAACGTAATTCTCTGAGAGTGCGTCAACACGCTCTTCTTCGCGTTGAGTCTCAACCCCAAGCTCTGAACATGGCCAAGGACGACATCTCGATGCCGAACTGCCCTCTCTCGAGACTGGGCCAAAATGAGCCAGTCGTCGATATAATTTAGTACCCGGATGCCCTGGAGTCTCAGTGGAGCCAGAACCGCATCCATGCACTTGGTGAATGTGCGAGGGGAGAGTGCTAGGCCGAATGGAAGCACCCGATATTGGAACGCTTCGCCCCCGAAAGCGAACCTCAGGAACTTCCTGTGAGAAGGATTTATAGGACTATGGAAGTATGCGTCCTTCAGATCTATCGTGACAAACCAGTCCTCGGACCGAATTTGATTCACGATAATAGGTATTGTTAGCATCTTGAACCTGAACCTCCTCAGAGACCGGTTCAAATACCTTAGATCTAAAATTGGACGCAGACCTCCATCCTTTTTGGGAACTATAAAGTACCGGCTGCAGAAACTCGACTCAATTTCTGGTGGAGGAACCCGTTCTATGGCCTCCTTTACCAGCAGGGAGTGTACTTCCTGTTCCATAACCCGAGCCCGTTCCGGGACCACTGCGTTCCAGACCACCCCACAGAATCTCGGCGGGCTGCAGCCAAACCGCAGTCTGTACCCCTTTTCTACAGTGCGCAGGACCCACATTCCACAGGCGTGGAAACGCCTGTGGAATGTGTCGCAAAAAAAAAATCCGCCACGGGAATCAACCTCTCGAGGCCGATCTCGGGTCTGCTTCGAAGACCGTTGCCGCTCCCCTGAGACAGCTGCACGGCAGAGAGAATTCGTGTACGATCCTCGATGCGCATACACCGTTTGTCACAGTGGATCAGGACTCTGCACAGTTGGCCGCGGATTCCGCACCCGGCTCCCCCGCCCCTACTGATTTGCAGAGGGGAAACAGGTGTGCGGGAGCGCCGGCGGAGCAAGCCCAGCTGATCCGAGTTGATAATCAACAGAGGTTAAGAAGCCCTGCAGCCTGCTCCTCGATGCCAAATCGTAACACTTACTACCGTTAGTAATACGTCTCGCGTTCCTATGCCTTGTGATATTTATGATTACTTACCTGTTCCTTTTGTTCATCTCAGATCCTTCCAGTCCTGCCGTCAGTCCTGTTCCCGCTCCACCTCTGTCTTCTCCTGTACCATCAAGTCCATTCATCGGTCCCCGCTCCAGCCCAGCCCCGGTCTTGTCCTGCTACACATCGCTACCCACGAAGAACTTGCTATTCCTAAGTTGTCCTTTTGTCCAAATAAATCTCTTTTGTTACTTTACGTGTGTCTCTGCGTTTGGGTTATCTGCCAGTCCATAACAGTACGATCTGGCCAAAAATGAACCCAGCAGAGCCTCACACTCTTCCACAGACTGTTGCTGCTCAGACTGCGCTGTTGGAGCAGCATGACGCAACTCTTCAGTCTCTCATGGGCCACATGAAGGAGTTTTCCCGAAACCTATCCGTGCTGAGTGACAAGTTGGCTTCCTTGAACACACCGCCGTCTACCAGCGCTCCAGCCCTCTCCGCGCTGACTACGGAAGCCCCGCCTCCGGTGTACAAGGAAGCGTATGTACCGCCGCCTGCACCATATAGTGGAGATCTTGGCTCGGGTCGAGCGTTTTTAACACAGTGTTCATTAGTTTTTGAACAACAGTCTCAGACTTATCAGAGCGAACGTTCAAAGATTGCTTTTTTAATTGGTTGTCTAAGGGGTCAGGCATTACACTGGGCCTCTGCTGTTTGGGAGAAACAGGAGGCTATTTGTTTCTCTTACACTTAGCCTCAACGAGAGAGGAACGGGGGGTGGTGGACGCAGACAGTCGATGGAAGAGGCTCAGCCAGTTCTACGACAGATCCGCCGGGTCGTCCACTGCAACCAGCCACACCCGAACCCATGCAACTGGGTCGGACCCATTTGACGGAGGAGGAGAGACATCGTCGGGTCACTACAGGAAGTTGTCTCTATTGCGGAAAGTTAGGACATTTTCGTGCTTCTTGTCCGCTCCGTCCGGGAAAAGGGTGGGCTCGGCAGTAAGGGGAGAGGTACTGCTGAGCCAAGTCCGATGCTCTTCTCCCAAGTCGGTGCGGATGGAAGGAACTATTATTTTAGCGGATCAGACTCGGACATTGGAGGTCATGATCGATTCGGGAGCTGATGAAAGCCTGTTGGACCGTGGGGTGGCTAAGAAGTTGGGAATCCGGACCTTGCCATTGGAGGTGCCTTTGGAAGTGAAGGCTTTGAACGGAGAGGTTTTGACCCAGATCGGGGAACAGACTATTCCCGTAACCTTCCTTCTGTCGGGTAATCACAAGGAGACTATTAGTTTTACATTTTTGACTGTGTACACACTCCAATAGTTTTGGGGTTACCCTGGTTAAAGAGACATAACCCTCACATAGACTGGGTTGCATACCAAGTGTTGTCATGGAGTGATTTTTGTCATTTACATTGTCTGCAGTCTGCTTTGCCTCCTATTTCTTCTAGGTCCACTCGGTACCTGAACCACCGGATCTGTCCTTGGTTCCGTCTCGACTACCATGAATTATCGGCGGTGTTCTGCAAGCATCAGGCCTTGTCGCTTCCACCTCACAGACCATATGACTGCGCCATCGACCTCCTCCCGGTGCTCCTCTACCCAGCAGCCGCTCTATACCCTCTCGAGGCCGGAGAACGAGGCGATGGAGAAATACATCCAGGAGTCATTGGCAGCTGGGATAATACGACCCTCGTCCTCTCCGGTAGGTGCAGGGTTTTTTCGTTGACAAAAGGACAAATCCCTGAGACCCTGCATCGATTTTCGGGTCTGAACAAGATTACTATAAAGAACAAATACCCACTTCCCTTGATCAGTTCTGTTTTTCCTCTCTGTGGATCCATGGTCTTCACTAAACTTGATCTCCGTAACGCTTACCACTTGGTGCGTATTAGGGAGGGGGATGAGTGGAAGACCGCTTTTAACACACCCTTAGGACATTTTGAATATCTGGTGATGCCGTTTGGACTCACGAATGCCCCTGCGGTATTCCAGAATTTAGTTAATGATGTTTACGAGACATGATTGGACGTTTTGTTTTTGTATATTTGGACGATATTCTGATCTTTTCTAAAGACTTGGAGGAACACCAGAGACATGTCCGGAGAGTTTTACAACGGCTATTGGAGAATAAGCTGTTTGTGAAGGCGAGAAGTGCGAGTTCCACGCACCTTCAGTTACCTTCCTTGGTTACATCATCGCTCAGGGCAGATCCAGATGGACCCAGAGAAACTCACGGCGGTATCGGAATGGCCGGTACCGTCCAGCCGTAGGGATGTTCAGCGATTCTTGGGGTTCGCTAATTTTTACAGGAGATTTATCCGTAACTTCAGTAGATTGGCAGCCCCTTTGACATCTCTCACTTCCACTGCACAATCTTTTGTCTGGACACCAGAAGCGGAGAGAGCTTTTAATGAACTTAAGCAGCGGTTTACGTCTGCTCCTGTGCTCATCCAGCCGGATCCGGAGTTACAGTTTGTGGTGGAGGTCGACGCTTCAGAAACGGGAGTAGGAGCCGTTCTTTCCCAGCGCTCCTCCACTGACCAGAAGCTTCACCCCTGCGCCTACTACTCTCGGAAGCTCTCTTCAGCCGAACGAAACTATGATGTGGGGAACAGAGAGCTCCTGGCGGTAAAATTGGCATTAGAGGAATGGCGTCATTGGTTGGAAGGTGCCACTCATCCGTTTGTGGTCTGGTCTGACCATAAGAACCTGACCTACATCCAGACGGCAAGGCGACTGAACTCCCGGCAAGCCAGGTGGGCATTATTTTTTGATCGTTTTAATTTTGTTCTTACTTATCGCCCAGGGTCCAAGAACATCAAGCCAGACGCATTATCCAGAGTCTTCCCTACGGAGCGGCCATCTCCAGAGGAAGAGCATATCCTGCCCCAGTCGCGCATCGTGGCTACCCTCACCTGGGAAATAGAAGATCGGGTACGGCTTGCCCAGCGTCAGCATCCCGATCCTGGGACGGGGCCGACTAACGCCATGTACGTTCCAGATCCTGTCAGGTCGGAGGTGTTGCACTGGGCCCATGGGACACGCCTCACTTGCCATCCGGGTATTGGTCGCACCTGGCTGTCCTCGTAGTAAGTTTTGGTGGCCCACCATGGACAGAGACACTAAGGACTACATTTTGGCCTGTCCCGTATGTTCTCAAAATAAGACTCTCCATCGACCTCCAGCAGGACTGTTACAACCATTACCCATTCCTAGCCGGCCTTGGTCTCATGTGGCAGTGGACTTTGTCACGGGGCTGCCACCATCTAACGGACACACGGTGGTGCTGACGATTGTCGACAGGTTTTCCAAAGCAGCTCACTTTGTGCCGTTACCCAAGCTGCCGTCCGCTCGGGAGACTGCGGATCTTCTGGTGAGTCATCTGTTCCGGTTACACGGGATCCCTTGGGACATAGTGTCCGACAGAGGTCCACAGTTTACCTCCCAGGTGTGGAAGGCGTTTTGTACGGCGTTGGAAATCAAGGTTAGTCTCTCCTCTGGTTATCATCCCCAGACCAATGGACAGACGGAAAGGGCAAACCAACAGATGGAGGTGGCACTGAGGTGCACATCATCCGCCAATCCTGCAAGTTGGAGCACTCAGCTGCCATGGGTAGAATATGCCCACAACACGTTGGTGAACGCCTCCCTAGGTATGTCTCCATTTCAGTGTTGTTATGGGTATCAACCGCCTTTATTTTCTGATCAGGAACAAGAGCTGGCAGTTCCTTCGGTTCAGGAACACTTGCGCCGGTGCCATCAGGTCTGGAGAAGGGCCCCGTTCAGCTCTGACGTGCTTCCGCCCAGTCACAGGTTCAAGCCAACCGCCACCGCCCGGCCCCTAGATACTCTCCGGGACAGAAGGTTTGGCTGTCCTCCAGGGACCTGCCGTTGCGGGTTGAGGCTACGAAATTGGCACCACGGTTCATCGGCCCGCTTGAAGTAGAGAAGGTCATCAACCCTGCGGCAGTTCGACTGAAGCTTCCTCGGTCTCTTAGAATTCACCCTACCTTCCATGTGTCCAGGATCAAGCCGGTCAGGTCCAGTTCCCTGATTCCTCCCTGTCCTCCCCGCCTCCGCCCAGGATGATTGGACGATCATCCAGCTTACACGGCGGATCATGGATGTACGCGCCGGGTCGGGCCTTCAGTTTTTAGTGGATTGGGAGGGTTATGGGCCGGAGGAACGCTGTTGGGTGCCTCGGAGAAACATTCTAGATCCTTCTCTGATTCGGGAGTTTTTTCTTCGCGATCCGGAGAAGGGATAGCCGCCAGGTGGCGTCCATAGAGGGGGTACTGTCACAGTGGATCAGGACTCTGCACAGTTGGCGCGGATTCCGCACCCGGCTCCCCCGCCCCTACTGATTCGCAGAGGGAAACAGGTGTGCGGGAGCGCCGGCGGAGCAAGCCCAGCTGATCCGAGTTGATAATCAACAGAGGTTAAGAAGCCCTGCAGCCTGCTCCTCGATGCCAGATCGTAACACTTACTACCGTTAGTAATACGTCTCGCGTTCGTATGCCTTGTGATATTTATGATTACTTACCTGTTCCTTTTGTTCATCTCAGATCCTTCCAGTCCTGCCGTCAGTCCTGTTCCCGCTCCACCTCTGTCTTCTCCTGTACCATCAAGTCCATTCATCTGTCCCGCTCCAGCCCAGCCCCGGTCTTGTCCTGCTACACATCGCTACCCACGAAGAACTCGCTATTCCTAAGTTGTCCTTTTGTCCAAATAAATCTCTTTTGTTACTTTACGTGTGTCTCTGCGTTTGGGTTATCTGCCAGTCCATAACACCGTTGCTGCCCGCCCAAAACCCCTCGGTGTGGGCTGTGAGGCAGCTCTCGTATGCTGGAAACCGATGTGGCCCGAAGCATCATAGACGACGGGATTACTACATTGGTGTCCAGGGGGCTCCGCAGAGAAAAACGGCCTCAGCCGCCTCTCCCCGGAGGGGACTCTCTCAGCCACATCCACAGATGTGTCTTCTCCAAGTCCTTTAACAGGTTGGCCTGGCGTGCCTGCAATATACTGCCACAGTATGCAGCCATGCCCCAGCCCGACCTGCTGCCCCGCCCACCATGGTCGATGTAACTCTACACGGCTTGGTGGGCAGCGCCGGGGTTTTAATGAAGGCGCCGCATTGCTGAGCACGTCCATATCCTCAGATGCAGACAGCTCAAACATCGGACCCTCTCCCCGTGTAGGAGCAGCCGCTTAGTGGGCTCCCGCACGGGATAGTAAGGGCCACAGAGCTCCCCCATGATGATTGAGAAAAAGCCTCAGCAGTCCCAATCTCATTGGCGAGAAGCGTGGCCTGCTCCATGACCCACACAACTCGTTGCGTAAGTCATGGAACAGGCCACACAACCCGTGGTGTAAGCTCTCTTTTTTTTTTTTTTTTGGAAAAAATGGCAAACTCCGATGCTCAGGTCGTGCTCTGCGCTGCAGGAAACACTCATATAGTCTATTTCGCACGAGTCCCAACGGCAATAAGCTTCTTAGACAGAAAACGCTCGTCTAATTTGCTTTTAGGACGAGCGCTCTGTTTATCAGATGGCCAAGATATATGTAGCTTATCTACAGCTCGGCGGCCGCGGGACCTGATCCGCGGGGAACGCGAGCCCGACCTGCCTCAACACGGCAAGGCCCTCCACTGCCCGTTACATCTATTTCCTCGGAGCTAGAGCAACGAAGCAATGAGCTCTCCCCCCGGGCGGAAGAAGCCGCGGGGCGGGCTTCCGACACCGGCGTTTGAACTATTAAATGTGTCCATTGTATTTATTCCCTGCTATGCATCTATTCTCTGATATTGCTGTTCATTGTGTTTTGTTTTTGTTTTGTTTTCTTAAAAAATGTAATTAATTATTTTTAATGTTTTTTATATCAGAGATGACATCCTAAACGTTGTGGCATTTTATTTTGGGATGTTACATTGTATGGCTGTGAGATGAATTATTATTGAATCTGTGAATTAAACTGTTTTCCATTTAAGGACTAAAATAAATGTCTAAAATTCAGTTAGTTGTTGTTTGCCTTTATTTTCTTTCACAATTTAAGGAATAAAAGGAACTTTTTTGCCACTTAAAGGTACATGGCTTTGTCACTGGGGCGGTACCAAACATGTAAGGTACAAATTTGCTCCTCTGACTCAAGGTACAATAATGTACCTTTGAGGGTACCACCCCAGTGACAAGGTTTTGTTCCTTAAAGGTACCGTTTTGTACTTTTTTTTCTGAGAGTGAGGTAAGGGAGCAGAAAGAGCCCTCGGGCCCGTCTCCAACCCCGCTGCGAGATCCGTTTGCGAACCCCAGGAATGCATTCTCCGTCCTGCCTCGGCAGAAGCGGGTCCTGCACCCTGAGGAGCGCGAGGCTCGCCGCTCTTCTCATCAAAGAGTGACAAGCGGGAGCGGAGTGTCCCTACCCTGTGATATAACAAGGGCAGGGGTACACACACTTCTTAGAATGTTCCACCATACTTTTCATTCAAAGTTTTTCAAACAAGTCTCTCGTTCACACACAGGGCATTTGCTGAAGAGCGAAAAGCTGGCGTGGGCGTGATACGGCGTCCCTTTATACTTCCGGGTAGGCCGGCACGCAATCAAGATTGGTCTAAGTTTCATTCATGCTTCAGGGCCGTCACGCTGAGGGCGTTCCCCAAAGTGTCGTTTCACGACGCAGTGTTGAGTTCCCTCGAGAAGGGAACCAGTCTGTAGTTTTCTAGCAGTGTAGGGTTAAGAGTGGGTTTCTTTAGTAGTGGTGTGATGCGGGCCTCTTTGAAAGCTGTGGGGAATGACCCAGTGGAGAGAGATGAGTTGATGATGTGGGTGAGACCAGGCACGACAGATGAAGAGATGGACTGAAGGAGATGTGTGGGGATGGGATCCAGCAGGCAGGTAGTAGGGTGGTTAGATTTAATGACCTTGGAAACCTCTGCTTCAGTTAGAGGAGAGAAAGAAGAGAGCAAACACATATCAGGGGTCTGAATGAGCTCGACAGGTGGTGGCGCAGAGAACTGACTGCTGATGGCGGTCGTTTTCTTTACAAAGAAAGACGCGAAATCATCAGCTGTTAAATCCGATGAAGGTGGGGGAGCAGGCGGACAAAGGAGGGCAGAAAAGGTTTTAAAGAGAGTGCGCGAGTCAGGTGAGTTGATTAACCTAGAATGGTAGTAGACAGTTTTTGCAGAGGTGACATCAGCGGAGAAAGTAGAGAGGAGAGACTGGTAGATACAGAGGTTAGTAGGATCTTTTGACTTGCACCATTTTCTCTCAGCTGACCGGAGGCTGGCGCGATGCTCGTGTAGAACATTGGATAACCAGGGGGCAGACGAGGATGTACGGGCTGGTCTAGATGTAAGAGGGCATAAGTTGTCCAAGCAGGAAGTAAGCGTGGAGCACAGAGTGTCGGTGGCGTTGTTTGTGTTTAAAAGAGAGAGCTCCTCAGAAGAGGGGAGTGCAGAAGAGACAGCAGAGGAAAAACGAGAGGGACTGAGTGTACGCAGGTTGCGTCGGAAAGTGACCAGAGGTAAAACAATTGCAGTGTCTGAAGAAGTTGGGTCAAGGTCGAGAGTAATGAAGAAATGATCAGAAGTGTGCAGTGGCGTGACCTGAGTGTGCCGAGTGGAGCAGTATCTTATGTAGATAAGATCTAGTTGATTACCAGACTTGTGGGTTGCTGATGTGGAAACCCGCTTGAGGTCAAATGATGCAGTCAGGTTATTGAAGTTAGCAGCCTGTGGCTTTTCAAGGTGGATGTTGAAGTCTCCTAATACCACCAGAGGAGTACCATCCTCAGGGAAGGATGAAAGAAGCGCATCCAACTCCTCCAAGAAATGCCCAAGCTGACCTGGGGGCCGATAGATAACTACAAAATGACTTTTAACAGGGTGGGTGATGGTAACAGCATGGAACTCAAAGGAGCTGTTGTCACACAAGGGTTCTAGCTGTTTGAACTTCCTGTCGGTAGGGATAAGTAGTCCGGTCCCTCCGCCCCTTCCAGTGACGCGAGGACTGTGGGAGAAAGTGTGATTATGGGAGAGGGCAGCGGGAGTGGCAGAGTCCTCTGGTTTGATCCATGTTTCTGTAAGTGCTACAACTGAAAGACCAGAATGTTGAACAAAAGCTGTGATGAACAGACTGAGCAGACTGGCAGTTTCACAAGCTTGTTGGCAAAGTAGAAGGGGCATTGACAGTGATACAACATGCAGATTATTATGGTTGCATCGCCTTTTGCGTGAAACAGATGATAATGTCCGTGTTGAAATGACAGTAGTAATTTGAAAACACATTGAAGGGCCGAAGAGGAAATATGCAAGAAGAAAGTAAAAGTAGAAATAATAAATTGTGTAAGTGCAAACAATTACTAGTACTAAAAAAAAAAAAGTACAATACTCAGGTCCTCTGTCGGTGTGTCCCTGTTCGATTCCCGCTCTCCCCACAGTTCATACTGTCGTTGTGTTCTTGGGCAAGACACTTAACCCACCTTGCCTCCAGTGACTGTAACACTGGTAATTACATTAGAACAATGTAAGTCGCTTTGGATAAAAGCGTCAGCTAAATGAATAAATGTAAATGTAAAATGAGACAAGAATTACATACACTCACACAGTTCTGTAGGCTTCTGCTGCTAAGTTGCTTCTCCCTTGCTGAGATCTTAAAGACTTGATATGATTCACGTCATTCAATACGGAGGCAAATAATAATTTTGAACCATCTTTGATTTGAATATTGGCGCTATGGCTCTAAAACCTGCTCCATTTCAGATAAACAATTCTGATTGCTCCGAGGAGAAATGAGCGTCAGTGGGAGGGGTTCCAGACCCACAAGCCAGCGCTCAGAAAGTGATGTCTGTGGGTCTGGTAAGCCAATTAGCAAACTAGTGCTTAATAAGATAACTAACAAGCATGATGTCAGTTATTAAATTCAGTTTACTCATTCATGTTTTTAATTTCTGTAATCTGATTGTTTTTTTTTTGTTTTTTTTCAATCTTTTAAATTTTTTTATGAAGTTGCTAATTGTATTTAGACTAAATGCCTGGTAAAAGGCTATTTCTTAACTGTTAAAAAGGCTGTCTTTAAACCACACTGACATTTTTATGATTTTACAGCAATACCTGCTCATACCAGAATATTGTAAAGGAGCTCAAATCAAAAATGAATAGCATCTCCGGGGAAAAAATGCAGCTGTAGATGGAAAAGCTCCCTCATTGTGAAGTAGCAGTAAAACACTACACTACACTACACTATCTGAATAAACCTTTGTCTGTTCTCATTTAAGCCTCTTTTGTGTTGAAAATTATTATTTATTCCCACTTGTACAACACATTTGTCTGCTTGATTTCATTGGCAGTGTGTTTATTTTACTGGATTATGGTTCTTTTCTCGTTTTTATGTTTTGTTTTTATATGTCACAATAGTTTCAAATCTACACAACTGTGTCTGTGCAACATAACAACAAAAGATCCCCCTTTTTTATCAAATATGTTGATTAACTAAGCCAAAACATTTTATCCAGTCATATTTTTTGGTCTCAGTACAATATTCCATTGAAGTGTCCCTTCCAGACAATAGTGCTCTGCAGGCCAGGTTCCACAGGGAAGCACCCTCAACTGGAGCTGTGGGTCATGCTTAACCCCCAAAGACCCAAATTTAAACAAACAAAAAATAACCAGTAAAATTCTTTTTCAACCTTTGAAACATTGTTGTAGGAGTACTTTGATGCACAAATCGGTGTGTTTTTAGATTTTAGTGAGATCTTATGGAAACATTGTAATATTACAACATTAGGCTGGAGAGGGCCATAATTTTACTTTTGCACTCACCATGTCTGAACAACACAACATGTGAATTGTTAAGATTTGTTTTGGCCTTTTGCATTCGATAGCAGGTTAAAAGGATACACATTGAAAGAGAGAAGAATCACATTGGACTGTATTTAGAAAAGTAAAAATATAACAACAATATCATAAATCATACTTAAGTTGATAAGATATAATGAAATTATATGTAAATGTACTGTATTTATAAAGCACTTTACATCCACCCACAGGTGAACCAAAGTGCTTTACCTGAGGTCAAACAATTAAAAAAACAGCAGAAAACAAGTACATAAATATAAGTAAGATGAAAAGATAAAAACTGTTAATGCAAAAGAAAAGAAAAGTGTCAACACACTACCGGGTAAAAGCCATTCTAAATAAATGAGTTTTAAGCTTAGATTTAAAAAGACTCTGGTCTGAGATGCGTATCAGTGAGGAGCAGGTGCAGCAATAGAAAAGGCACGGGCATCCCAGCGTTTCAGTTTTGACCGGGTCACTTCCAGCAAGAGTTGGTGGGAAGACCTGAACACCCTACCACACTCACGAGCAGTTAGCATCTTAGATAAAAAAGATGGGGCAAGACCATAAAGAGCTTTAAAAACAAACATTAAGTTTAAAATCAATTCTAAAATGGACTGGAAGTCAATGGAGGGAATAAAGGACGGGAGTGATGTGCTCTTTTCTCTTAGTGCAAGATAAAAAACGGGCAGCTGTATTTTGCACAAGTTGAAGGCTAAAAGAAGACTGGGAGACACCAGCATACAGAGCATTGCAGTAATCCAGTCTCAAACTTATTAGAGCATAGATCGCTTTCTCAAGGTCATGATGGCTCAAAAGAAACTTATTTGACAACATTGTCAATTTGTTTATTAAATTTCCAAGAACTGTCAAAAATCACTCCTAGATTTTGGGCACTCTGACTGGATGTTGAAGGCAAAGTGCAAACTTCAAGTGGCATATTTACCAAACTCAGTGACCAAACTTAAAAACTTCCATCCAAAAATCATTTTCTATACTCTGAATATCATTCAGAGTGTGTGTTTTGTACAAATTCAACTTTGCTTGTGTCCAGCGTATCGCCTTTTTGTGTTCCCTCTGTTTGAGCCGTAAATTATGTCTTACCATGAGTCCCCGTCCTGGGACAGAAGTGACTAGGAATCTGTGAATAGATACTTTCATACCAGTCGGCCAATATTTTTGAATCAATACTTACCACTAATACAATTTGTGCAATTTTGTTTTCACTTCAGACCTTTTTAGTCATACATTTATGTGTGAAAACCAGCCATGGTATATTTTAGAGGATTTTCAGTGTCACATGATTATGGCAGCCTATCAGCCTGTCAACCTCAGTCAAACAAGGGAGCTTAGCAGCAGCACAACAGCAGCATGGATGACAGAGACAGAAAAAGAAGTGTTTTATTTAATTTTATAAGCATTTCTTTCCAATAGAATGGATGGATGGATGGATGGATAGACAGACAGACAGACAGATAGTTGTGCCCTTCTCCATTTCTTTGTAAAAACAGAACTGCTTGTGATTCCGACCAACCCAGGGACCTGCCACAACCTCTCCAGTCAACTAGGCCCATTAACCATTACACCGTCCAGCACTGCCAGAAATCTGGGAGTGGTAATTGATAATCAGCTAAACTTCACAAGTCATGTCGCCAGTACCACCCGGTCCTGTAGATTCTTCCTCTACAACATTAGGAAAATTAGACCTTTCCTATCAGAGCACTCTACACAAATTCTAGTCCAGGCTCTTGTCTTGTCCAAACTGGACTTATTACAATGCTTTACTGGCTGGACTCCCTGCCTGCACAACCAAACCTCTGCAGCTGATCCAGAATGCAGTGTCAAGAGTGGTCTTAAATGAACCAAAGAGAGCACATAACTCCTCTCTTCATTAGGTTACACTGGCTCCCGGTTGACGCCCGCATCAAGTTCAAAGCTATGCTGTTGACCCACAAGACCACCACTGGTTCTGCACTTTCATATTTTCACTCACTAATACAGACCTACGTTCCTACCAGATCCCTGCGCTCTGCAAATGAACAACGTCTGGTGGTACCATCCCAAAAAGGTAAAAAATCACTCTCACGTACTTTCTCTGAATCTGTTCCACATTGGTGGAATGATTTACCTGCTGCTACAAGATCAGCAGATTCAGTAGCCAGCTGTTATGATCAGGCGAAGAACCCAAACGCAGACACAAGGCGATGTGAGCAATACAGATTTATTGAAACAAGGTGAAGATGGTTACAAGCGGTTCTTCATGGAAGGTGAGGAGTTACCGCAGATGGAGAAGTAGACAGAGGTTGAGTTGAAGCGGGGCTGACGGCAGGACTCGATGGATCAGGAGTAGACAAAGGGTGGACTGGAGTGGAACGGACGGTTGGACCTGGCGGATCTGCAGCGTAGGCAAGAAAACAAGAGGTAAGTCTCTGAAAAGTTTTTAACAAGAACAGTGTAATGCTAGACGTGTCACTAACTGTAGCTAGTTTTACGATCTGGCATCGAGGAGCGGGATGCAACGCTCTTTGTACCCCGTTGTTCAGAAACCAGGGACAGCTGGTCTGGTTCCTCTGGCGCTCCCGCACAGGAATCTCTCGGACAATTTGTGGAGGGCTGGGCTGAGTCTTGAGCCGGCGTGACACCAGCTTTAAAAAACGCTTGAAAACACATCTCTTCCTTCAACACTGAGTTCTATTTCCTTTCTATTGATTCCTTTCTTCAAAAAAAAAATCTCTTATCCTTAGCTTTGTATACTGTGCTGGGTTTAAACTGACTAGTTTTTGGTGCACTTATGCTTTTTGTACCTTGTGTTGTTAAAATTGCTTCCATTGTTTTCCTCACTTGTAAGTCGCTTTGGATAAAAGCGTCTGCTAAATGACTAAATGTAAATTGTCCTGTACCTGCGTCCAGGGGCAGGAGTTTGAATTGGATATTGGGGGGGTGCTCAGTGTCCATAGCTATTGTTTGGCCGAGACATCATTGAATTCTGTAATGTTGGGTAGGCGGGAGTGGATTCTTTTTGAAGCTATTTGTGTGATTTGTTATGTTCATGAGTTTTATTCACTGTTGCATGGCAAGGGGCTATTGTTATTGATTTGCATCACACTCATTGAAAGGTGCGCTAAGCTACATTGTACCAATGGGACCTGGGCAAACACTTTTTTTGTCATCAACTAAATTTGCCAGCTGCTTTCTTCAATATATTAAAATATATAAATAAATACAATAAAGAAATGTACAACAGTCCCTCCACACACATGGAGCCAGGACTCCCCTCCCAGGACTCAGGTTCCTTAAGGCATAGAAGCCTTTCTACAAGAGCCTCTAAAGTGATTTGCAGGCTTGAGGGTATATGTGTTTGAGTAATTATAGATTTGATTCTTGCATAAATAATGTGTTCCAGTGCTTTTATATTTATATTTGTGTGAAAACTGAGGCACTTGAAATTGGACTGGCCAAACAGGAAGTGCGACATGATGCTGGGAGGATTATTGTGTCTTGTGGACTAGATGATTCAGACTCTTCAGCAGCCTCTCTTATTTCCATCACTTGGAAATCCATAATGAAGGATGAGCTTTCTAATGTCGTACTCTTTCACTACAACGGACTGACATAGGCAACTGGACTGACTGCTGTGTGGACAGGCTGAGTTTTTAAAAAGTCCAGGGAATGGTCCAGACTTTTGAGAGTGGATGCCCTAAAACGCAGGATAATGTTAAACAAAAGCACTAAAAGGAATATAGAAATGGATAAAGTATCTGACATAACAGGGTAGATCCACCCTTGTATCAGCTGCTTCTACTGTATACATTTCCCAGATCGTATCTCATGGCGTGCACATAATCAAATCAACAGTGCCCCAAGAGACATGAAATTGTGTTCGTACAATAAAGAAGGAACTTCAACTCAGGCTTTTCTGTGTAAATCAGGGAAAGTACAAATTACAGAACACTTACAGAAACATTACTAGTTTACAGGATTTCAGAGCAGAACAAGGCAGCTGGACAGAGGGCACATCACATCCATTAGAGGCAAAAATCTACGCACAAAAGGCAGATAGCCTTACATACATTGGGTTTTATCCATTAGAACGGTGTATTTCAAAGTTGTTGACTTTGTTTGACAGTATTTTGTAATGCTACATTAAAGTGAAACTATATAACTTTTAGCAACTAGATCCCTCTACAGACTCTGTGTTGTTTGTTTTAGAGAGGAAACTATCCAAAACCATCAAGTTTGGAAAAAAAAAAGTGTCTTCTGAAATGGTAGAGTCAGTTTAGGGCATTTTGTACAAATAAAACTCTGCTGGGGTCCAGTGTATCGGCCTGTTTCTGGTCCTTGTGAGGTCTGTTCGTCCTGGTGGCATGGAATTTTTAATAATTTATATCAGAGGTTTCTGTCCAGCTTTCTGTCCAGTGAAATAATGATAATTCTATCAATTGCGTGTCTAAGAACATTAACTCAAAAGAATGTATATTTTTGGACTTTAAAATTACTTCTAGGTAAAGGTTGCGGAGTGCTACTTCAATCTTTATTCACAAGACTATTTTTCCTCCTTGTGGGTCATAAGCACATGGTTTACAAAAGTCCCACATTGTAATACTTGACCAAATGTGAACTTAAAAAGGAATAAGAGTCAGCTTAGTGGCATGGGTCATTTTTTTAAAGAAGCTAGACGGGTGGTGGGGGGTGGATTTTGGACATACATTATCTCTCTCAATCGTAGCAAAGCTAATTTAGAGCAAATTAGCATTTGTAACTCCTTTCTCTCCCTCTTTCCTTTCATCAATAAAGTGGAACTTACTGGAACCTTATATATTTATGAAACCATTCTACTTAATGCAAACACAGTAATAATACAATAATAGAATAATTAGGCCACGTCTTAAACAACGTATTTTTAGGTTATAGACATACAATGACAAAACAAACACATCAGAACTACGTCAAAAAAACACAGAAACTGATCCGAAGGGAACTGTCTGTGGTACTTCAAAACATTAACAGATGAACTGGACGCAAACAGTTTATAATAAACAAATCTTAATAGTTGTAGCTGGAAAGCATTGTGTTTGTTGTATGACACTGGACAAAATCTTGATTTCCATTGTTCTCTTGTTGAACAAAACCTGTTCAAACACAGTCTAACATGTCTCGGGCAATGTCAGTCATGGTCTTTTAGCCCAATATCACTTTGACATAAAAAATGCCATCTGTTCTTAAATAAGAAGAATGTAGGCCTGATGACATTTCAGGTGGGGGCACAGAAATGTTTTGTTGGAGTTTTGTTGAAAAACAAAATGCAGATGCTTATTAGTTCTTATCAACTGATCACAAATTAAATGACGCATAGAAATAAATTACACTTCACAACATAAGTCAGCTCAAACATATTTTAAAAAATGTCTTTGGAGGAGAACCACTTCTCTTTAAAAATATAATAGCAGCTTGTATATCTCTCACATATATGACCTTAAGAATAATCTCAGCAAAAACCCTTCTTAAACCAAGTCTGTTTTTTATTTTTACAGTTAAAACCAAAAACTCAGCATGAAAAGCCTATATATTTCTTAAATTTATTCTGAATGGATTAATATTTTATTCGTACATTGTAACCCACGTTTAAAATTAACTTTTTGAGGTTAAAGCTTTTATTTTATCCCGTCTAATCACACATGACTCTCTCGACCAATCACGTGCATGGCAGCGCTATACAAGCCCTGTTCGCTTCCTCCTTGTCAGAGTTGGGAGTGACGGCTGCACAGGTAACGTGATTGAATTGTTTGTTCCCAATTTATTGTATGGCTTTCGCGTACTAACACTTAGCTGCATGTGTAATCTTGTAGGAGCCTTTTCCATCATTTGTTGACGTAGAGTTTACGCCGTTGAGGCCAATTCAAACCGGGGATTTGGTGAGTGTGTGTGTGTTTCATTTTGTAATGTAGCGTTAGCATATCAATTTACGTGTGTACCTGCCTGCGTCACGGGGCATTGATATGCTAATGCTGCTTATTCATGAAAGCATTGTAAGCCGCGGGGCGGCAGTAGCTCAGTGGTAGAGCGGCCGTCCTTCAACCGGAAGGTAGTAGGTTCGATTCCCGCTCTCCCCACAGTTCATACTGTCGTTGTGTCCTTGGGCAAGACACTTAACCCACCTTGCCTCGTATGAATGTGTAAGAATGTTGAAGGTGTTGGTCGGAGAGTCCGTAGGCGCGGAATGGCTGCCACGTCTCTGTCAGTCTGCCCCAGGGCAGCTGTGGCTACAGATGTAGCTTACCACCACCAGTGTGTGACTGTGGAGTGAATGAATAATTGATATGTAAAGCGTCCTTGAGCTCTGGAAAGGCGCTATATAAATATAACAATTATTATTATAGCCCTGTGAGGACAAATTGTGGGTGGCTAAACTTATGGAAATTTAATGTACTTAACTGGTCAAACAGTAATGGGGTTAAGTTGAATGACTCTTCTAAATTGTATTTCTGCTAACTGAACTGAGTACATGGAGTAGTTTTAATTGTGTACACGGATGTATGTAAAAGCTAGCTAGAGATGAATTGTGAGCATGGTTTTGCTAACAAAGGACCTGTTTGTCTAGCAGGCCAGGTGTGCCCGTTTGGATATCTCAACCATTGATGGCAAGCTAAGAACACCAAAGAACCTGAACATCTACTCTACTCAACTGCCCTCCATGGTCTGGTAGGAGGCTGTTGTAGCCAGTCTACTCCCAACTTTCTCTTGTTGACGTTCATATTCAGTCAAACTGGTTCCTATGGACATTGAAACTCGTGAACTATTTTATTCACGTATGGACAATTAAATGGACAATGCGTTGAGGAAATAATTTACTGGGAATTGTGGATTTGTCTATTGCTGCTGTTGTTTGGGGTTGGTTAAAACCTGGGTAAATGTCTGAATGTACTACAGGAGCTAAGTCAATTTAGTTCTCTGAGCTCATTATCCTGTTTCTATTTATGTTTATTCTGCAGATTGTAAATAGTAATTTTTGGGTATATGGTATTTATTTTTTGTATCACTTTCACCTTTAATACACGGTACCACCACCAAACCAAATCCCTGTCTCAGTTTCCTTAATTACATACACCAGCTCCAGCAGTCAAACCTGATCTTCTGAGTCTATACATCTAGCCTAACAATAACTACTATTCTAAACCGCATTTCTATAGCGCTAAGGGCCGCTACATTGTGGCAGACTAGCCAGGAGCTGGGTTGTATAGTAATTAAGTAGAAAAACTCAATCACATTGAATTATACCTACCTGAATTGCCATGGAAATTTTTGAAACCCTCGGGATAAAAATTCCAAATGCTGTGTTAGTTGATGTGTCAGTAGAGTCTAGTTCCTCCGAAGTAATGGATTTCCTCGAGCAATATGGAGAGATAAATTTTAAAGATACTATTGATTGTTGTGAGTCACCATTCTACCGTATGTTGGTTGTGGAATACGTGTCAGGGTTGTCGGTAGCTAAACTAGCGCCGCTCTTGCCGTATACATTTATTTCAAAGGAAGGCAACAAATTTAATATTCAAAATTTGTCTCAATTGTATTCGTCAAAGTTGGGTGGTTCAAAGACTGATACCTATATGGCTGACCTACAGAAGATAGCAAAGCTGTCTGGGAAGGACTATGCAGTTGTTCTGGGGGAAGTGATGTCTCAAATACAGCAGTCTATAACACAAAGCCAGCCTGAAGAAAAGCCAAAAATTGAACACACTGACTCTAGACCAACACAAGAGCAACAAGTGCCTCTGACTGAATCATCTGTCCGAGGGAGCCAAGCATCACAGCCAGCTTTTACCACTTCTGCTTTTATTCCTAGCAGCACAGAGAGGCGTTCCATTACACCTGATGACCTCACTCCACCTGAAGTACAGCTTTATGTTGTGGAGCATGTGGTCCGGAGCAGCGACACTTCACTACACAGTTCGCATCGGCTGCGGTCATTCTCTGGAAAATTTCCTAGGCCAAACCAGGAGATGGACTATGATACCTGGCGGTCTGGTGTGGAGTTGGTGCTGCGTGATCCGTCCATCTCTGATCTGCAACGCACCAGACTAATTCGTGACAGCCTGCTGCCCCCTGCCTGTGACATGGTGAAACATCTAAGACACGACACACTGCCAGGTGTCTACCTGCAGCAGTTGGAGTCTGCTTATGGTACAGTTCAAGACGGTGAAGAACTTTACGCTAAGTTCATGGACACTTTTCAGAATCATGGTGAGAGGCCTTCAGAATATCTGCAACGTCTGCAGGTGGCACTGCAACATGCTGTGAGGCGGAGTGGAGTATCTGAGGGTGATACTGACAAACGCTTGTTGGCTCAATTTTGTAGAGGATGTTGGGACAATGGATTAATTTCAGAACTGCAACTTAAACAAAGAAAATCCAATCCGCCTTCATTTGCTGAATTCTTACTCCTTTTGCGGACAGAGGAGGATAGAGAAGCGGTGAAGAGCTTGAGGATGAAACAGCACCTTGGGGCCAGACAAAAGGTTTCTACTCAGGCCCAACTGGTACAAAATGAGGACGAAACAAATCTGTGCACTGCTTTAACAAATCTTACCAAACAACTTTCCCAACAGATGCTGGCTATTCAACAGCAGCTGACTTTGCTAACTGCCAGTCAGACAAAGCCACCTGTGTACCCGGATGAGGTCCAGAGACATGAAAAGAGAAAGCCGGGGGACTCCGCAAGACCCGCTGCATCTAATCTGAAACCTGGGTTTTGTTTCCGCTGCAGGGAAGATGGACACATTAGACCTCAATGCGCCGCTGAGCCTAATCCAATGTTGGTCAGTGCAAAGCGGAAGCAATTCCAAGATAAACAGCAAAAGTGGCAAAGGCAAAATTCCACCTCACATAGACATTTAAACTAGTTTCAGTTTCTGGTGTGGGACACCCGGGAACTGAGCAGGACCAATTTTGTCCCGCCAAGAACTCACTTCCTGTGCAATGTTCGAATGTCCAGTCAAATGTAAGACCAAAGAAGGGGGTACCAAAAGGACTTGTGGGATCCAGATGTACAGCTGAGATCACTATCAATGGTCACAATAGCTCATGTCTTCTGGATACTGGTTCACAAGTAACCACAATACCTGTGTCATATTACAACAAATATCTGTTTGATCAACCTGTGCAATCACTGCAAGACTTACTCCAAGTAGAAGGAGCCGCTGGGCAAACTGTTCCATATCTTGGCTACATCCAGACAGTAATGTCATTTCCGAAGGACTTTGTTGGCAGCATTATTAATGTTCCAGCATTATTAATGTTCCAACACTGGCACTTATTGTTCCTGATGTAAGACCAGGATTTCCAAATTTAATTCTTATCGGCATGAACACTCTTGACGCTCTGTATGACAATTTCCGGCAAAGTGACTACTCTTCTTTTCAACCACAAGCCTCAGGCTATCGTGCTGTGTTGCAGACTCTCCGAGTGACTTACCAACAAAGCTGCAGCGATCACCTTGGAGTTGTAACCCTCCACAGCAAGTCACCTGTTCTTGTTCCTGCTGGCCACACAGTAGTTCTGGAAGGCTCTGCCAAAGTCTCAGGGCCAGCCAGTCAGTATGCTGTCGTTCAACATCCGGTGTCAGGCCTGCCGGGTGGGTTGTGCGTTAGCAGCTGTCTGGTTGCTCTGCCATCTCTCTCTCCTCACAAAGTTCCAGTTGTTGTGACTAATGAGTCAGAACAAGACACCTTCATACCACCGCTGACCATTGTAGCAGAGTTGGGACCCTATGAATGTATCATCTCAGAACACAGAGTGACCACGTCAGAAGCACCAGAAAAGCCCCTGAACTTTGATTTTGGTGAGTCACCTTTACCGCCAGAGTGGAAAGAAAGGGTCAGGACCAAGTTAAATGCCATGTCTGATGTATTTTCACATCATAACATGGATTTCGGCTGCACTAGTCATGTAAAACATCACATCCATCTGCATGACAACACCCCATTCAAGCACCGAGCAAGACCCATTCACCCTCAGGATATAGAGGCGGTCCGGAATCATCTGAGAGAACTACTAGATGATGGAGTCATACGAGAGTCTGAGTCACCTTTTTCTTCGCCAATTGTCGTTGTGAAAAAGAAAAATGGGGACATTCGACTTTGTATTGACTATCGTAAGCTCAATTTACAAACTGTCAAAGATGCCTACGCATTACCCAATTTGGAGGAATCGTTTTCAGCACTTACTGGATCAAAATGGTTTTCAGTCTTGGACCTCAAGTCGGGCTATTACCAAATTGAAATGAATGAGGCAGATAAACCCAAAACGGCTTTTGTTACACCCCTGGGATTCTGGGAATTCAACCGGATGCCCCAGGGAGTCACCAACGCGCCTTCAACTTTCCAGAGATTGATGGAGAAGTGTATGGGTGACCTTCATTTGAAAGAGGTCCTAGTATTTTTGGATGACCTGATCATTTTTTCCAATTCACTAGAGGAACATGAGAGCCGTCTGCTAAGGGTACTGAGTCGTCTGAAAGAGTATGGGCTGAAACTTTCACCCGAGAAGTGCAAATTCTTTCAAACATCGGTCAAATACTTGGGACATATTGTTTCAGAAAAAGGTGTTGAGACTGACCCAGACAAAATAACTGCACTCAAATCCTGGCCAATTCCAACAAACCTTAAAACATTACGCTCTTTTCTGGGCTTTGCAGGCTATTACCGTCGCTTCATCAAGGTGTACTCAGCCATTGCTAAGCCTCTCAATGACTTAACACGCGGACATTCGTTCACTCGGAGACCCTATAAGGCTCAAGGCTCTAAACATCAAGTTGATCTAAAGCAACCGTTCGGTCCCAGGTGGAGTTCGGAATGTCAGCATGCTTTCACAACACTGGTGGAGAAACTCACTAGTGCACCAGTTCTAGGGTTTGCAGACCCCAATTGCCCATACATCCTTCACACAGATGCCAGCACACCACAGGGCTTGGTGCAGCACTCTATCAAGAGCAAGATGGAGAACTCAGAGTAATTGCCTATGCCAGTCGAGGCCTAACAGCCAGTGAGAGCCGATATCCCGCACACAAGCTTGAATTTTTAGCACTAAAATGGAGTGTTACTGAAAAATTTCAAGATTTCTTGTATGGTGCTAGCTTCACCGTGGTAACCGACAATAACCCACTTACTTATGTTCTGACGTCGGCTAAGCTGGATGCAACAAGCCATCGGTGGTTGGCCGCACTCTCTACATTCTCTTTCAAACTACAGTACCGCGCTGGAAGGCATAACATGGACGCCGATGCACTCTCCCGTCGTCCGCATGAAGAGTCTTTCCATGCCATATCAGATCAAGAACTTCTAACCCAGTTCACGGAGCAGCACGCTCCAGGTCCTGGTGAATTCACTTTAACTTACGACATGGTCAATGCTATCTGCCAGAGTTGCCTGATTCGTACTGAAGCTGCAAGTACGTTAATCGAGTCCCTGTCCATCATGGCTGATGCTGTTCCGGAGAGCTACAATGATGAGTATGGACTGCCGGTTATCTCTGCTTTATCCCATTCGGATCTTTGGGATAAGCAGAGAGCAGACCCGAGCATCCGGGAAGTCATCCATCAGATTGAAACAGGCGAGAAGATCCCTCCCACTGCTAGGGGGGAGCTATTCGAAATTCCTTTGCTACTCAGGGAGTTCAACAGATTGGAGATGGTCAATAAAATCTTATACCGGAAGCGACAGGACAATGAGCAAGTCTCATATCAGCTTGTCCTGCCTAAGGAGCTTCGATCTACTGTTTTACAGAGTCTACATGATGACATGGGCCACATGGGAATAGAGCGTACGTTAGATCTTGTTCGCACCCGCTTCTATTGGCCCAAGATGGCTGCTGATGGAGCACAAGATTAAGACCTGTGGACGGTGTGTTCGTCGCAAAACTCTTCCTGAAAAAGCCGCTCCTCTTGTCAGTATTCAAACTTCCAGACCGTTGGAACTCATCTGCATGGATTTTCTCAGTCTTGAGCCAGACACCAGCAACACTAAGGACATCCTTGTGTTAACCGATCACTTCACCAAATTTTCTTTAGCTTTTCCAACACCCAATCAAAAGATCTAGAACGGTGGCCATGTGTCTCGTGGACCATTTCATTACTTACTATGGGATACCAGAGCGCTTGCATACTGATCAAGGGCCGGACTTCGAATCAAAGCTAATAAAGGAGTTGTGTGAAGTGGTTGGGATCAAAAAGTGTCGGACTACACCCTATCATCCTCGAGGGAATCCGGTAGAGCGATTCAATCGCACTTTACTCAATATGCTGAGGACACTGGAAGAAAAACAGAAGTTAAAATGGAAAGAATACATCAAACCTCTTGTTCATGCATATAATTGTACACGAAATGAAACAACTGGGTACACGCCGTATGAACTCATGTTTGGACGGTCTCCACGTCTTCCAGTCGACTTAGCTTTTGGTCTGCCAATAGATCGAGATAAGGAACAACCTTTGTCACAGTATGTTCAAAGCCTTAAATCCCACTTAAGGGAAAGTTACGACATTGCCTCAAAACATGCTGCCAGATCTGCTGAGAAGAACAAGGCGAGGTTTGATCAAAGGGTAATTCCTTCAAGGCTGCAAGTGGGAGACCGCGTTCTTGTGCGTAATGTGAGGTTGAGAGGAAAACACAAGCTCAGTGACAGGTGGGAACAAGGCGTCTATATTATTGTCCACCAAGCTGGAGATCTGCCAGTTTATGTGGTCAAGCCAGAACGGCAAGACGGTCCCAAGCGTACGCTTCAGAGATCTTCTTTTACCGTGTGGGTTTCTTCCTGCTGTCGATCAAGAACCAGCCATTGAGACTGGTCCTGGTTTAAGGCCCAGAACTCGTCAGCAGTACAAGATGCCTATTATTTCTGAAGACTCTGCAGAAGATGAGGCACCTGCTGAATGGACACCTGCTGAGTTGGGTCCATGTCCAATAAGGTTCCAGAGGGAGAGCGTTAGGCCCGTTCAAAAGGTTTTATCTCCATGTGTTTTCCCAGAGTCCTTAATTGTGAGTGAACCAACTGTTGCAGTTGATATCCCGCTGGGTCCTGAAGCTGAATACATATCTGATGAAGAAAATTCCCAATCTGCAATGCCTGACTTACCTGAGTTTGAAGATCTTGTGTTGCCTGTTGAGGAAAAATTACTTGAACCCTTGGTTGACGAACAATCAGTTGAATCACTTGTGGAAGATCACTTACCTGATTTATCCCGTTCAGAGCTCACTGTGGTTCCACTCTGTACAGATACTGAACACTCTGTCCATTCTGGGAGTAATGTCTCTGATACATCTAACTTTGATTCCGATTTAGTAGGACCTAACATTGAAACCGCTTCTAAACGTCCGGTACAGTTCGTTAGGTAATCCTCTTATTTCTGTTGTTCAAACTCTATTGCATAGTTTATCTGACGCGTTGAGTCCAAAATCTACCGTTGACTCACCTATTCAGGTGGTTTAGCGTGCAACGGGGCGTGCACAGATTTAAGGGGGGAGGGTGTAACCGACGTTTAAAATTAACTTTTTGGGGTTAAAGCTTTTATTTTATCCCGTCTAATCACACATGACTCTCTCGACCAATCACGTGCATGGCAGCGCTATACAAGCCCTGTTCGCTTCCTCCTTGTCAGAGTTGGGAGTGAGGCGCAACAGGACGGCTGCACAGGTAACGTGATTGAATTGTTTGTTCCCAATTTATTGTATGGCTTTCGCGTACTAACACTTAGCTGCATGTGTAATCTTGTAGGAGCCTTTTCCATCATTTGTTGACGTAGAGTTTACGCCGTTGAGGCCAATTCAAACCGGGGATTTGGTGAGTGTGTGTGTGTTTCATTTTGTAATGTAGCGTTAGCATATCAATTTACGTGTGTACCTGCCTGCGTCGCGGGGCATTGATATGCTAATGCTGCTTATTCATGAAAGCAGTTTGTCTAGCAGGCCAGGTGTGCCCGTTTGGATATCTCAACCATTGATGGCAAGCTAAGAACACCAAAGAACCTGAACATCTACTCTACTCAACTGCCCTCCATGGTCTGGTAGGAGGCTGTTGTAGCCAGTCTACTTCCAACTTTCTCTTGCTGACGTTCATATTCAGTCAAACTGGTTCCTATGGACATTGAAACTCGTGAACTATTTTATTCACGTATGGACAATTAAATGGACAATGCGTTGAGGAAATAATTTACTGGGAATTGTGGATTTGTCTATTGCTGCTGTTGTTTGGGGTTGGTTAAAACCTGGGTAAATGTCTGAATGTACTAAAGGAGCTAAGTCAATTTAGTTCTCTGAGCTCATTATCCTGTTTCTATTTATGTTTATTCTGCAGATTGTAAATAGTAATTTTTGGGTATATGATATTTATTTTTTGTATCACTTTCACCTTTAATACACGGTACCACCACCAAACCAAATCCCTGTCTCAGTTTCCTTAATTACATACACCAGCTCCAGCAGTCAAACCTGATCTTCTGAGTCTATACATCTAGCCTAACAATAACTATTCTAAACTGCATTTCTATAGGGCTAAGGGCCGCTACAACATACAAAGGCACATACAATTCTTTACATGACAGAATAGGATTGGGAGGAAGTAAATACTAATATTCTTGTTACTACATTTGTGGGAAGTTTGCAGTAGGCAAAAGTTATTACATTTGTGTGAATTTATTATGTTTGTGGGTTTATAACATTTAAAACATAGAAATATTTTATTACGTTTGTGGTTGATTATGTTTGCGATGATTAATACGTTAGTAGATGGTGTAACACGGAGCCTAGCAAGAGCAGGTTTGGTTATTGTAAAATATGGTGTGACAATTTTAATCAAGCACCAAGGATGAGTTTATGCAGCCAAACAAAGTAAAGGAAGAAAAATGCATCGACTTGCAGATGCTTTCCAGAGGCACAAAAAACTCTAAATTAAAATACCATTTGGGTCGGATCAGTATCTGATACGTACCTGCAGATGCTCAAAGCACTTGAATCTGTAATAAAAAAGTTGACTCGGTGCATCCTTGATTTTATTACTATGGGCATTAAATATAGGTCATTGCAGCATTTTCTGATTGCTAAATGTTTGACACTGTCAGATATAAATCATTGCCTAGATTTGATTCTGTGAACCAAATAACTGTAATTTAACTGGCACCACACACTCTTTTTTCCATAGGAGAAGTTAGTTTGTTTTGGCGGCATCCAGTTTCCTATATAAAAACTGTTTGAAGGTGCCATTTGCTCTCGGATACTCTCTGTTCTCTAGATGACTCACTGACAATCTTATTTCGGTTGCTCGCGAGTTCTCCTCCTCTGTCTGGCTCCGCCTGCCAGATCATCCCGGCTGTGGCCGTGTGCTTGAGAGCATGCTTTAGCCTTTTGTTCTTGTTGTGTAACCTGTTTGTTTAAGCTGTCCTGTTTTCACCTTTTTCTTTTGACTTTAGACGGAGTTAGTATTAGGTTTAGTGGGTTGTCAGACAGCTTCTACAGCCCTGTATGGGGTTGGCCTGTCGGACTCCCCGTCCTTATATTCTGTTTGGCTGGCTCACTACGGTTCTATTGTTTTGCTACTTTTGTCTTGGGAGGGCTGAATTTTCTAAAAAGTTAAAATAAATAACAAATAAAATTATGTTTAACGACATGCCTTTGTCTCCTGTGTCCTTCATAAATATGTTTCACCCTTGGGTTGTGACACATGCATTTCAAGAGTGATTACTACAAATTTAGTGCTTCTTGTTTTCGGATGCATCAGGCAAATAGAATGACCATAACATCTTCTACAAAGCAGAAAAACGTGAATGTAAAGTGTGCAGCTGATCAAAAGGCCAAAGAGCTTATAGTTAATAAGACGGACACAACAGAGTAAGATTAGTCTAACAAATGGTTTTCAATAAATCCACACATGCAAATAAGGCAGTACATCATTTAATTATGTTCGACACAGGAATGAACAAAACATTCAGCCAATGTTTTTTAATTATTGCAGCTCCTCACCGAGAAGAGCGCGCACTCGCCATGTTAAATTGACCGTCTTGTCTGGCATTTCAAAGCCATAATTTGCTCCATAATTCACAAGCAACCGACTCTGCAATCAGACAAAGCCTCACGTCGAACTAATCCAATAAGTGAGGAGAGGTATGTGTTCGGAACACGTCTGGATTGATAGGCCCAATAACGCGCGACCTGTCGGAGCTCGCCGTAACTCCGTCTGTTAATTGGCTGTGTGCATACGGCCTCCTGAAGGTTATATTTCTGCTCAGGAACTGTATCATAAACAGTTTACAGCCTCACAACAGAAGCTGCCATTGATCTGGGTGATGAGCACAATAGAGGAGAGCCATTCCGGAGTACGCAGCACTCTGTGGCCAATAAATAAATACATCTGCAGGGCCATATGCAGAGGGAATGTATGCATATTGCCCTGCTGTAACCTTCTCTTTTATTTGCAGCTTTACAACTTGCACCTCATTAAAATATTTCAGATCTCATCGGTAAAGTGCAACAGGGAAGAGGCCAATTCATCACCAGCGTTAAAATATAGGCCGGTTTAATTTAATCCCAATTTAAAGTTTAGTAGTTGCATTGCATAAACACTGGGATTTTTAGGCTCATGACTTATAAATCTGGAGATAGTTTGGATTCAAAGTGTCAGATGAACAGCAGAAATATTAGCTTGACTAATCTGTACCACCATTTACAAAAGCGCTATAAAGAGCTTTACCAAGAGAGTTTTAAACTGTGTACTGAAATATATTAAACAAGTAAATAAAAATGTATCCATCACAATCTTTCTTTTTGTTGTTTTATGCTCTTTTGTCATAAAAAAAATAAATAAAATCAAACAAAAACAAAACTAAGTTCAAACCTTGCGTTTTTGGGGGTTTGCATAATGTGACTGAACATAAATCTGTGTGTTTTTGCAGGGGCGACTCTATCAAAGGCACGTTGCTCAAGAGGAAGGTACCCAGTACAAGATGCTGTGGATTAATTGGACTATTAATGCATATCTGAAACTTGTGAAACAAAAAGCAAGTTTAAATCTCCAAACAGTATTATATATGCTACAGTTTGCCAAATTTTTTGCTGCAGAGCGGCAAATACTAGGAGAAAGTTCAAATTGGTCCAGTCTGGTCCATTTTGGATTATTATGTTTGACAGTGGTCTTAAACATTTTGTGTTTTCAATAAAATTGTATTTAGTTAAGATTATCTCTAATTCAGGGTGCCTCTGTGGCTCGCCTGGTAGATAGTATACGTCACACGTGGCACGACCAGGGTTTCTTTATTTTAATTGTGGCTTAAATTGGTTTGCTCCATTTCATTTCATCTTTCTGCTTCTGTTTCTTCTGTTGCATGTGCTTTTGTGGCAGGCTTAAGTCCAGTTGTTCAGCTACATGTTGTGTGCAACCAGGCACCGCTTCTTCCCTTTCACTTTTGGTTCTGTTTGACTAAAATACATTTGTGACAGTAGCTTGTTGTTCGTTGTATGACATTAGACAAACTCTTGATTTTCATTGTTCTTTTACTCTTTTACACAGTCCATCATGTCAATGTCAGAGGAACAGCAGCACTCATCTTTATTCAGTCTTGGTAGTTAAGAAAAAATAGATTTTACATTATTCTGGTGAATGTGAGGAACAAAATCATTTGAACTTCAACACTAAACAATCTTATGGTCTAAAGTTTAGCAAGTGTTGCTCATTAGTTTTTTCCTCTAAATATCCACAGTGACTCAAACTGAACTGTAAAACTCCTACAGGTCATGGCAGTGTCTCAAGAGTAGACTCTGTCTGAGTCTCCAAAATGACTGAAATATAAAATACATCTCTGTGACTGTCACTCATGGTCTCACTCATTGATGTTCAAGGCTGTTGTCTAACCCTTTCATAGTGTTGAAATTTAACTCTGGAGCAGAGTATAAATGAGTCCAATTTTACTCTGGACGGTTTGCTGTTGTTACTGATGTAAAAATAATATATTATTTTTACATCAGTGTTGGTCCGGGTATACGCTGGGGCATAAGCCATGGAAAAATGACTACTGGTTAATCCTTTGGTTAAAACAGTGCTGTTTCTCTGATTTTATGTTTTTGTAAAAAACAATACAATTTTTGGTCGCCTGCTGCTCGGGCTGCTGTGGTTCTTTCTAGAGTGTGGGTAGCTCACAGCTTCAGTCCCACCCTGTTTCATGATCTTTACAGAAGGAATGGTGGGAGACAGACCACCGACAGTAGGATTATTTACTGATGGTTGGGCACCAACAGATTGCAGGGGTCCACAGAGACTGTAAACAGCCACATTATTACCAGTAAAGCTTCTTATATTTGGCTTGCTTTAAAGTAATTGTTTAAAATTGGTGATCTGTGTGGGAATTGCATTTCTGAAAAAAAAATTATAACAAATTCCCTGTGACCAACTGGCACTCATGGGGTGAGCTCCTCCCCAAAGATGTGAGGCAAGAGCTATCCATCTACTCATTCTTTCATCATCTTATGCTTATCCAGGGGCAGGACGTGGTGGCAGCATCCCCAATCTTTACCATCTGTCATGTCCACCTGCAAACACTTAAGAATCTCATCTCTCATCTTCATACAGTTATGCAGGGCTGGGTCGCAGAAGCACCAGTTTAAGCAGAGACACCCAAATTTCCCACTTCCCAGAGACTTCCTCCAGCTCATCCAGGGGAATACGAAGGCAGGCTTCGCCAAGACCTCCTGGACCCCTACCTGAAAAGATGTTTCAGGCATGTCCCACCAGGAGGCATTCGACCAGATGCCCAAGCCTCCTCAGCTGGCTTTTTGGCTACTAGGTGTGCGTTGTAGATATCCTATGCAATCTTTTATCAATTAGGCCCCAGGTAACTAGATGCATGTGTGAACAGTGAAAAGTACTGGTAAAACCGGTAATCTGTTCCAAGTTATTTACTGGCAGCCATGTGTGGGGCATTATAGAGTAATTTAGATATTCCCATTGTGTTGTACAGTATATGTAATATATATTAAATGTATGTTCAAAGTTAGATGGAGGGCACACTCACACCAGGGCCATTGAACCGTTCTGTGCCCATGCACATGTGTGAGCTGCACTCACACATACATTAAGAATCCATACCTGGACCAAGGGGGTCTGCAATGAGCTGATTGTTTACACTCAACAGAGGAGCAATATTAAAGAGTTTCTCAGAGAAAAATTGCAAAGAGTTTGAAGTTATCATCATGAGGGCGGCAGGGTGGGCGGTTCGATCACCGCTTGAAATATTCCAAAACATCATAACATCCCGCTCTCCCCCACATACTGTCGTTGTGTCCTTGGGCAAGACACTTTACCTACCTTGCCTCCAGTGGTGTTCCAGCTGTAACACTGGTGAATGGAACCTTAATGTAAAGTGTTTTGATTGCCTACTAGGTGGAAAAGAAATAAAAACAAATTTATCTACAATGCATGATGCCATCCAACAATTCAAAAAATCTGGAACAATCTCTGTGCATAACTGGGGCAACTTGGACAAGACACTTAACCCACCTTGCCACCAGTGGTGTTCCAGCTGTAACACTGGTTAATGGAAGCTTCATGTAAGTCGCTTTGGATAAAAGCATCTGCTAAATGACTAAATGTAAATGTAAATGTAAAGGGTCAAGGCTGGAAAACCAGACTGGATGCCCATGATCTTCGGGCCCTTGGACGGCACTGCATCACAAACAGGAATGCTACTGTAATGGCAATCACAACATGTGCTCAGGAATACTTCCAGAAAACATTGTGGGTGAACACAACCGTGCCATTCGCTGTGGTCAGACAAATCAAAATTTGAAGTTCTTTTTGGAAAACTGGGACGCCATGTCATCCGGACTAAAGAGGACAAGGACAACCCAAGTTGTTATGGGCGATCAGTTCAGAAGCCTGCATCTCTGATGGAATGGGGGTTGCATAAGTGCGTGTGGCATGGGCAGCTTACACATCATGAAAGGCACCATCAACGCTGAAAGGTATATCCTAGTTCTAGAACAACATATGCTCCCATCCGTCTCGTCTCTTTCAGGAAAGACCTTGCATTTTTCAACATAACAATGCCAGACCACATACTGCATCAACTACAACATCATGGCTGCGCAGAAGAAGGATCTGGTACTGAAATGGCCAGATCTTTCACCCATAGAAAACATTTGGAGCATCATAAAGAGGAAGATGTGACAAAGAAGACCTAAGCCTGAATTAGACAAGAATAGGACAACATTCCTAAACTTGAGCAACTTGTCTCCTCAATCCCAGACGTTTGCAGACTGTCATAAAAAGAAGAGGGGATGCCACACACTGGTAAACATGGCCTTGTCCCAACTTTTTTGAGATGTGTTCATGCCATGCAATTTGAAAATCAACTTATTTTTCCCTTAAAATTATACGTTTTCTCAGTTTAAATATTTGATGTGTCATCTATGTTGTATTCTGAATAAAATATTAAAATTTGAAACTTCCACATCATTACATTCAGTTTTTATTCACAATTTGTACAGTGTCCCAACTTTTTTGGAATCGGGTTTGTAGGAGAACTCATTTACAATGAGTATGTGCAGACAGCCACAATACGATTATTAGTATCTCCATGATTGTGTTGAACTCCTGCCTTTGCTTGTTATGTCTTTACCACGTCATCAATAACACATGATCCTGATTAGTTAAAGTGGCGCAAATATTTGCCAAAGTTCAGATTAAATAGAATAATAAAATAAATGTGGCTGTTGCGTCATAAATAAATGCAAAATCTTTTTTGGTAGTGGCACACTAACAGCCATAAAAATGTAAAAGTTGTACTTAATGCCAAAAAGATTCTCAACCCCTGGTCTACACTAATGTCAACTAAAATATACAGAGAATTTGGTTATTGGAGTGCTAAATACGTCTTTTTACACAGTGGCACAGGACAAAAATGTTTAATGAAATGTATTTTGCAATAAAAAAAAAATGATTGGGGTTGAGTGGGAGTGGTGTTGAGAAAGGGACAGCAAAACTCAAAATCACGTAGTGGAGCTCCATAATAGCCCACACTGACCAGCATCTAACACAAAATATAGAAAATCTATCCACAAGGTACAACTTTCAACTCTCTAAAAATATGTGGATATGCCTTTAACTGTGTTGGCTCCCAGTACAGGCACCAGGTGTGCAAGGGAATGAGATGGCAGCTGTTAGACCAAAACAAAAGTGAATTTAACGTCTTTAAGTATCATTTGGCATCATTAGACTGTCAGCTTTCATTTATCCCACCCTCTGCAGCTGATTTTATCCCACTAAATCAATTACATCTGCTCAAATTTCACAAATCACTGGTGTTTAGCTTCAGCCAAATGTTTGAATACCATTCAATTACAGTTGATTAAGAACCAAAACAAAAGACGTAACTGTTCATGCAGACGTCAGGACGTTTAAGATGTGACAGAATAATATCAGAATAAATGGCTTTAAGTGACACTGTGTTAAGATTATAGAAAACTAAACGAAAACCTCCTACAAGCATCAATTAATTGACTGTTGATAACGTCGCCATTTAGATTGACTTCATTTGTCTTTATGCTTAAATTTCAGTAATACGCAGTCTTACACTAGTGCACACTTTTTGTGCTTTGTGAGAAATGTTTAGTCAGGATCTCATAACAGAGTTTTTACTTGTTAAAATATTGATCTTTTTTTTTTTTTCTTTTTTTTTTTCTTTTACAGAGAAATACTGCTAATACTGCTGAAATACTATTAAGTTTAGTGGTGTGTTTGAGGGCTGGATGTAAGGGCCGGCCCAAAGATTGCTTGGGACTCAATTAAGATATTATGTCTTTCTCTTCAGATTACCAAACTGACAATAGCAAATGAACTTGTACTTGCACCATGGATTACCAGTGATGCACAGTTTGCATGGATTCAGCTGCAGTGCACGTCACAAGTAATTGTCTTGAGCCTCTTTCTGTTACAAATAAGAAGATAACCCGCCTCAAGGCCATGACAAAAAAGGACGCCACACAAACGAATATACAAAGATAGTGCTTTTATTTTAAGATAAAGTTAACTAATAGTCATTTTAAATAATAATAATGAGGTGTGTTTATCAGTAATCAGTAGTGTGGGTGATGTGTTTGGTTTTAGTGTTAACAGTATGTGTAGTGTTGTATGATATAAAACCAAAGAACAAACAAAAGGCAAGGTGGTGCTGCCGCTGGCGACAGCCTGAGGAGAGCCAAAGAACAGCTGTAGGTGGGGTCTTAAATAGTTGTGGAGTGTAGGCTATTCCAAACCATGGCCAGAGAGGAAGGGTTCATGACAAACGTCTCAACTTACTCCATTTGATGCATAGAACTCATACTTATCCACAGCTTATTGTTCATTAGGTTTTTTTTTTTTCACATCAGAGTGAACAGTCTGTAAAACAAGTGCAGTCAATGAGGGACACCAAGCCTGTTCAGAGCTGGAGCTGTGGTGCATTCATCCACAACTATAATAACCCTAAACATTATTCTAGCAATGGGATTTTGGTTACACACATTTTCTTTGTGGTCCAGTCACTATCCACTTCAAAACCAAGCATGTTTGAGTATTTTGCAGGCATGGTTTGTTGCAGCCTAAAATGCCTCATTGCATGAAAGCTTTTCTCAAAAGTTGCAATTAAAATTGTAATAGAAACTGAGAAGATTTAACCATATTGTTCTGAGGATTCCAGGTACTCGCCTGGCAAAGAGAGCTGGGCTCCTGTGTTGATATGGCGGAGGAGCAGTGTTGTCAAGCAGAGAGAGTCCAATTAATGTAGCCATACAGATAGGTTGGTTCATTCCGGTTTATTCAGATATCTGAGTTCGGCCACACACAGCAGAGACTGACCAAGAGTATAAGAAGCACAGTCCTTAAATAGCTCCTAGCAAATAACATCTGTCAGGAAGTATCCCTACGCCTGTTCTGGAACTTATTTTGAGTGAAGCAGAGAAGCCGCAAATCTGAAGGGAACTATTTGTATTGTGACATAGGTTACACTCTGCTAAGTCTCCTTACTATCTTTACTTCAGGTAAAGAGTAAACATTTGTTTTCCAGAGTTTGCAATGATTATACACTTAATACTTGAGCCAAAATTTGGCTTGTGTGAATTTGAAGGTTCTTTATCTTTGGAATTTTTTTTACTGCTGAGTAGCAGTGTCAGAGTCTGAATTGTGTTGTCTGCCATCTAAGTTTATGCATTTAAGATAATGTAAGAACAAAATGTGGGATGTTAATGGGGTCAAAGCTATAGGGAATGTGCAAGTTTGTTTCCGCTAAGTATTTTCTCTATAACATGTTGTGAAAAAACTGTGGGGGTCTTAAAAAGTGCAGCAACCTTGGGAGACATTTTAAAATGATTGAAAGTAAAAAGTGGTGCTTGGACAGCTGATTAATCTCAACAAATTCAGGGGAATTGGTTGAATTTGCATTAATGTGTGAGATTGCAAAATCCTGTATGGACTGATTTAAATTTATTTTTTATTCAAAAATGTTTCATGTTTAATTTAAGAAAATTTAACCTGAGTTGTTTTAGGACAAAATTTATGCAGATTTAAACATGCACAGACAGTCAGGAACAACAAAGAGAAGAGGAGATTCTGAATATGAAACGTGTGTGATTAATTAAAAGCATTGGGCCGTAGCTGATAAACAACACAAACAAAATGGCTCAGGAGTCTCCCGTCTGCCCTGGGGCCTGTTTCAGAAAGGAGGTTAAGTGAAAACTCTGAGTATGTTAACCCTGAAATGAGGGAAACTCTGGGTTTTCCGTTTCAGAATGGGAGGTAAATCAACCCCAAGAAAGCAGAGTAAGTCAAGCCCGTTTCTGAAAGAGAGGTAACTTATACTCAGAGTCAGTTACCATGGTAACTGACTCTGTGAACCTAACCTGGTCGGGAGCAGGTTTTCTTCAGTAAACCCAGAGTTTATTTCGGTGTCCTCCCCCTTTTTAAAGAGGTAGTGGCATTTAAACACCTCATTCATTCTTTCGATACATTCATTCATTGCGCACATTTCAGTCACGCAGAGCGGATCAAATTAAAGTGAATGAAATGGCATGTCCTTTTATGGACGATCCTGTGGATGAAGAGGCTGCATTAATCCGTAGGGAGTTACATTTACGTCGGGAGAGGATTTTGAGGCCCAGAGTGGATTTTTTGTCATATCCATATTCATTTTTATTTGAGTGGTACCGTTTTTCTTTACAGTCAATAAGATACATCCATAATCTCATCCATCCTTACATCAGAAATATCAGCCATCGCGCCGTGCTCTTACATCCGAGCAGATGCTTTGCGTTGCATTACGCTTTCTTTGCAAATGGTAGTTTTCTGTATAACATCGGGATGCAGAACATATTAGTAAGGCTACTGTTTGCAGAGGTGTAAGGAAAGTGTGCCTCGCTCTTAAGCGCTTTTTGAGAATTTTTGTGTTGTTTCCTGGGCACAAACCTGTCAGAGCCATCAAAGAGGAGTTTCACAGGATTGCAGGTCAGTGATGTATAAATCGGTTTAAATGAGCTAACCTGATAAATGATTAAGAGCATCTTGCTGCAACCCTGGAAGTAAACTAATAATTAGAATTCCTTTTAGGATTTCGAATGTGGTTGGATGCATTGATGGCACACACATTCCCATCATTGCACCTTCCGAAAATGAAGCTGACTATGTCAACAGGAGGTCCATCCACAGTATTAATGTGCAGGTACACTGACAGCCTACTATTTCTAATGGTGAAAGACTACATCACAATACTATAACATGTCTCATTCTTTGCACTGTCAAGATCATATGTGATGCTGCACATCTCATTACAAATGTGGAGGCCAAGTGGTTCTGTTCATGACTCACAAATGTATCGTGAGTCAACCCTGAGCAACAGACTGGAAAGGGGTAAGTAAATGCACGTATTTCAATGTATGCACTACACACTTACAGGGGAACTTCTATGCAGCTCTAAAGCAATGTGAACTTTCTTACAGAAGAGATTGATGGCTTTCTGCTGGGAGATAGGGGTTACCCATGCCAACCAAAACTAGTTACCCCTTACCCAGAACCTGAACCAGGCCCCAGCGCCGCTTCAATGTGGCACACTGCAGGACGAGAGCCCGGGTGGAGATGACCATAGGCCTGTTGAAAGCATGTTTCCAGTGTCTACGTCACCTCAGGGTAACCCCTGAAAGGGCCTGCGACATTATTGTGGCATGTGTTGTTCTCCATAATATTGCAATAATTAGAGGGAGCAACACCCTGCCCTACAAATACAAGACCCAGAGGAAGACCACATCAACCCGGCAGATTTCCAGAATGGAAGGGCAGTCCGGGATATGATATGCCGCAATGTCTTCTCAGATTAATACACATTATATCCACCACCACCACAACCAACCACAAAATAAAATAAAAATGAATAAACACAAAATCACAGCAATTTATATGGTGTTCTTTATTTCCTACACATTAAAAAAGAAAAGAAAAAAGTTTTTAATATATTTCCAATACTTCTTAGAATTCACCTGTGACCATGCACTCACCTCTAGCTTTAGTTTCAGAATCTTGATTTCTAGATCTGCCTTTTGGATCTGGCGGTCCAAGTAAACAAGTTCTTTGCTGTTTCTTTCTATTTTTTTTATAAGAAGAAGTCTATATAACTCCTTAACTGGCAGCTGAAAATACAGTACATTACAGTTACATCATGTAGTTCTAAAATTCTACAGAATTAAACTGTCGCATTTACTGAAAATCACTGAACTGTGTTCATCTGTGCACCAGAAGTTGATGGACCGTCCTCCTGCTGTTCCTCCACACTCTGGGGGTGAAAGATAAGAATGTCCGTTTATACTTGGATATAAACTTAGATTGTATAGGCTACTCCACATAAAAAAGGTGAAGAAATGTGAATGTGTAGATTGTTTGATAGACACATAATATTAACATTACCTCTGTAGGCCTCTCTGTGGCAGCAGAAACGGTTTCTTCATCCCCATCATCCTGTGAAGATGAGCGTTTGAGTACACTTTATAACACTATTTGTCATAATTTGTGTTGTATTGAGTCGGCTACTTACAACTGCCTGGGGTTCTATTGGGACAGGAGGCTCCAAAAGACAGATTTTACCATCAGAATCTATTGGGACCAACGAAAAACCCATCCCAAAGTAAAATAAATGGAAAGATCACAAATAGCCTATAAAAAAAAACACATAGGTAGACCTCATACATTTTATGAAGGCACTTGAATCTTCAGGAGTGACTGTCTCTGATGAAGTCCCTCCAGGAATTCCCTCAGCCATTGGCCTTCCAGCATTCAGGCTCAGGGCCATCTCCTCTGCATTTGTCAGAGGTGGTGGTGCAGGTCCTCCCCGTTTGCGAGCCTCTGCCTTCTTTCTGTTGGCTGTCAATTGAGAATGAACATTTAGACATATGTCAAAAATGCTGCTGCACTGCTAGACACTGGATGCTATTCAGTTATTTAATATGTCAAATGTTAGTAAAGTCAGGTAGACTACAACCATGATATGCTCAAGCCTTACCTGATTGAATTACGTTTTTATATTTCATTTTCAGCTGCTGCCATGTTCTTTTAACACCTGCAGGATTGCACCTACATGAAAATTAAAATAAGGTTGAATTAATGTAATAATTACTATCTCTATAAAGTATTGGTCTACTTGTTACTAATTACTTTCTAAATCCCATATGAACATCAACCACTTGAACAATACAAGGAGAGACAAGAAACTGCACTTTTAATGCTTTCAAATAAACATACAATTGCATGAATTAATCTTGAAAAAATATATCTTTTAAAATTTGATGTTAAATCCACTATTATTTTATACAGAATTGCTTTATAGTCTATGCAGCATTTAATGCAATTACATCAGATTTTACTTTAAATTACGGAGTAATCCCTTTAATTATATTACAGAACTGTAACTAAAAACTTTAGTTAACTTTAGTTAGTTAGAACTAAAAAGTTTTTAGATTACTTAGTAATTAATTACACACAACACTGTATAACAGTAATTCAAATGTAAACTTACGCATTGACTCGAGCAGCTATTTTCTCCCACGCTAACTCTCTGTCCTTCGCGCTGCAGCCGTGTTGCTTTTTTTTTTAAATATATGTTCGTACTCTCCATATGCTTGCATAAGCACATCCAGTTCTGCTGGTGAAAAATGTGAAGACCTCTTTTTGTCTGGCGCCGTTGACATGGTGACTCATAATATCTGCGCTCCATTGATAATGGCTTTTTATAGTTGTGGTGCACGCGCTTAACTCAGAGTCAATCAACTTAGAGTTGATTGAACTAACCAATTTCAGCTGATCTGTAACCGAAAACTCAGAGTTTCCCATCTCAAGGTAAGTCAACTCAGAGTTCAAGTTTTAACTCAGAGTTGGTTGAACCTCCTTATTGAAACAGGCCCCTGGCATTCCACTCAGTCAACACAGATTGGACTTGGAAATTTACAAACATATTCTAAATCTGGGTCATACAGACAAACACTTCCAAATGAAAGCAGTACTTGTTCCATCAAGAATTAATTACTGATGCAGAACACATTTGTGCTTGTTGGCTTTTACCAGTTTGACTGTTCCACCAAAATATGCCATTTATCAAGTTGATTATGCATTTACACAAATGGACAGTTTGAAAATTCTCCAGCGCTTTTGACATTTTTGAGCCAAAAGTTGCAAATGTACTGTTCAACATGAGTTTAACTATCAATTATAATAGTATTCTTTTAAATAAAGAAGCTGTTAGATGAGTCACAGTATTCTGATGTCTACAGAATATAGTCTTTTGTTGAATTAAGAGAACTGTTTAATTTAAACTATTAAAGGGGAGCACGCCTTTGTAAGCCGAGTCAACTCACAATGCTTCAAACAATCAAACTACTTGACAGGGCCTTTAGTTGAATTTTAAGCATACGGAGAGATTATGACATACCTAAACACTCGACTCGACACTAGACTAGGTCAATGTTGGACCTCCAGAAAATATATTGGTTGTCCTTAAAACATAACTTTTTTTGCCCTATTTTTTAAAAAACAATAATAAAAATACAGAGTATGCAAGTATCAAGCCCCTTGCCAATGTCCTCTACCCACTAACTGACTGCACACACATGCACTAAGTTGACATTTTCCAATTTTATCTTGTTTATGCTAGATTTATTGCTATATTTGTTGGCTAATGTCCTTTTATCTAAAAAATCTGCCATCTGCCTAACTTCTGTTGCCAAAATGCACAATTAGCTCATGTTGTTTACAAAAACTAAAAGGTCTATAGAACAAAGATGAAAGATGAGACGTTTTATTTTTGTTATTCTTTATTATTTTTGGACTTTAATATTCCCCAGTCCACACAGGAAGCTATGGCCAATCACATGCTGGCATGGTGTGAGGTATTGCATTGCTGACACTTCTATCTTGTCAACAAGGATGTAATTATTTTACAGAGAAAGTGATTATTTGTGAGTTGGCTACGTCTGCTTGAACAGGGAAATGGCCATGGCCTAACCTGCCAGTTTGACCAATGATGCAGCAGCACTGACAGGCCTGTGTGTGTTTTAGGTTTTTGACGTAGTAGTGTCTATTTTACCATTACAAACAACATAGCGCTGCTCTGATTGGATAAACCTGCAGTTACTCACAGATGACAGATCAACTGACAAGGTATTCATTTAAACCCTTTTGCATACACTTTTGAAACGATCCCTCCCAGATAATTCTTTGGAACACACTGTGGAGCAGTTCTATCTGGCAGAGTTTAGGTGTGACCATAAATTCTGAGACAGAAGTTTATGGTCAACATTAGATAAACAACAGATTAATAAAATAAAAGCAGGAAAGGTTGCTTTGCTGTTGTTGGGGGTGCAGCTGGAACCTTGATGGAAAGAAAAACATGGGTAATGCAGTTTTAACATGACATACCGAATGTATACTTTATCTAAGACTAAGAGTACAGGCTGTGTAATATACAGTACATTGCTAGTTCTCAAAACAATACTTGCTTCTTGTCTGGGAAGGTTCTCAGTCATCCAGGTCATCTTGAAGAAAAGGTTAAAGCAAGGGCATCTGGACTTTTTGTCTCTTCTCATTATACATTTACCTCTAGCTGACGCTTTTATCCAATGCGACTCACATTGTTCTAATGTGTAAGTGCCTTGCCCAAGGACACAACGACAGTATGAACTGTGGGGAGAGCGGGAATCGAACCGCCTACCTTCCGAGTGAAGGACGACCGCTCTACCCACTGAGCTACTGCCGCCCCTCTCTGTTTGTACTGTTAAATTGATTGTCTGCATTAAAAGGACATGTTCACAGTAAATTGATTATATCTCTGCAACTACAAGGTGTATTTCAAAATTCTGGTGTCAAAATGAAGGAAAATTTTGAATGTGCAATGGTACAGTTTCAGAATAAATCAAGATGGAAAAAAGCAAAATAACCCCAAAAACATTTCCGCCTAAATAAAAACAACAACAATATTTGGATTAATATCCCTCTAGATGAAGGCAGTTGAAGCACAAACTATTTTAAATTACAGCCACACATGTCAACATTACCTGCACCAAATATAATTGTTCTAATGTGAAACAAACCAAAACAATTAAGATTTCTTATGAAATGGTCAGGCGGAGTCTCCATTATAAAGAATAGGGCAGAATTTGGCATATTTTGGTACCACCTGTTTTTGTTTGCTTGCTGTTTGGTCTGTATTTGGAGAAAAATGTAAATGGCTTATACACACATGGACAAAAATGTTGGTACCCTTCGGTCAATGAAAGAAAAACTCACAATGGTCACAGAAAAAACTTTATTCTGACAAAAGTAATAATAAATAAAAATTTGATGAATGTTAACCAATGAAAGTCAGACATTGCTTTTCAACCATGCTTCAACGGAATTATTTTAAAAAATAAACTCATGGAACAGGCCTAGACAAAATTGTTGGTACCCCTAGAAAAGACTGCAAATAATGTGACCAAATGGACATGTTAATTCAAGGTGTGTGCACTAATTAGCATCACAGGTGTGTACAATCTTGTAATCAGTCAGTGGGCCTATTTATAGGGCTTCAGGTAGTCACTGTGTTGTCTGGTGACATGGTGTGTACCACACTCAACATGGACCAGAGGAAGCGAAGGAAAGAGGTGTCGCAGGAGAATAGAAAGAAAATTATAGACAAGCATGATAAAGGTAAAGGCTATAAGACCATCTCCAAGCAGCTAGATGTTCCTGTGACTACAGTTGCACATATTATTCAGAAATTTAAGATCCATGGGACTGTAGCCAACCTCCCTGGACGTGGCCGCAGGAGGAAAATTGATGACAAATCAAAGAGACGGATAATCCGAATGGTAACAAAATAGCCCAGAAAGACTTCTAAAGAGAACCACGGTGAACTCCATGCTCAAGGAACATCAGTGTCAGATCGCACCATCCGTCGTTGTTTGAGCCAAAGTGGACTACTTGGGAGACGACCAAGGAGGACACCATTGTTGAAAACAAATCATAAAAAAGCTAGACTGGAATATGCCAAACTACATGTTGACAAGCCACAAAGCTTCTGGGAGAATGTCCTATGGACAGATGAGACAAAAATGGAACTTTTTGCCAAGGCACATCAGCTCTATGTTCACAGACGGAAAAATGAAGCATATCAAGAAAAGAACACTGTCCCTACTGTCAAACATGGAGGAGGCTCTTTTATGTTCTGGGGCTGCTTTGCTGCATCTGGCACAGGGTGTCTTGAATCTGTGCAGGGTACAATGAAATCTGAAGACTATCAAGGGATTCTAGAGAGAAATGTGCTGGCCAGTGTCAGACAGCTTGGTCTCAGTCGCAGGTCATGGGTCTTGCAACAGGACAATGACCCAAAACACAGCAAAAAACACCCAATGGTTAAGAGGAAAACATTGGACTATTCTAAAGTGGCCTTCTATGAGCCCTGACCTCAATCCTATTGAGCATCTTTGGAAGGAGCTGAAACATGCCGTCTGGAAAAGACACCCTTCAAACCGGAAACAACTGGAGCAGTTTGCTCATGAGGAGTGGGCCAAAATACCTGCTGAGAGGTGCAGAAGTCTCATTGACAGTTACAGGAATCGTCTGATTGCAGTGATAGCCTCAAAAGGTTGTGCAACAAAATATTAAGTTAAGGGTACCAACAATTTTGTCCAGGCCTGTTCCATGAGTTTTTTTTTTTTTAATAATTCCGTTGAAGCATGGTTGAAAAGCAATGTCTGACTTTCATTGGTTAACATTCATAGACTTTTTATTTATTATTACTTTTGTCAGAATAAAGTTTTTTCTGTGACCATTGTGAGTTTTTCTTTCATTGACCGAAGGGTACCAACATTTTTGTCCACGTGTGTATGTGCTTGTAACCGAGTCATTTTGATGTGCTGCTTTGCCATCATTTTCTAAGTGTAATGATAACAGTTATCCGAGGGCCCTATCCAAGGGCCCTAGCACACCTATTAAAATGATCAAAATGGTTTAATGCACATGCACCTGGATGATTTAACCAAGATACAGCTGTATTAAGTGACTGACAGCAAGAAAGGAGAGGGAGAAAAGGTGTAATGATGGAAAGCGGCTACTGACAAAATTCTTTAAAAATATGTGAGCTGAGGTTCACTCCAAAACGGAGCTAGCTTAGTTCAAATTGTAAGCTAATATAAATAGCAAAGGGAGACAAATTAAAGACTGTCACTCTAATCCAGGGATGCTCAATGCGTCGATCGCGATCTACCGGTCGATCTTAAGGTAGTATTGGTAGATCGCATGACATAAAAAAAAAAAATAGACGTTAGCCAATCATCCATCCAATCTCTTGAATGACATACAGGGCAGCTAGTCAGATGACCTCTGAATTTTTCTGCCGCTTAGGTCACAGCGCATGTGCAAACAATGGCGCTAAGTGCAGCAAGACTAGCGACTTACCTCCAATTTTTAGACCTCATTCTTTTCTCTTAGGGGCTGTCCACATGGAGATGCGAATCACTGTATACGTATACATTTTTTATCGTATTGGCGTTTTGTCCACACGGATCCGGCGTTTTGGGAGACTGCATCCGCTATTTTTTGAAACCGGGTTCTAAAGTGGATAAATCTGAAAACGACACCCTTGCGGTTTCGTGTGTACAGCCAATCTGTATATTTTGTGAAACGATGATGTCATCGCATCACGTGTCGGCCTTGTCACACGTAACAGCAACAACAATAATGGCGGACTACGTGATTGAGTTTGTGCTGCAGAAGCTACTAAGCCTACTAGCTTTATTACAGCAAAATCTATTGCTTCTATGCAGTTGTGGTGAGCAACAAGCGATAATGGACAACACCATACGCCACTTGCTCTTAGATCCACCGCGAAAGAGAACCAGGAGAGCAACCAGGAGAAAATTTAGGATAAGACCAGGTAGAATTAGCAGTTGGTCTGTCCGTATATTGAAGAGCAAAAAACAAACATGAGGGCACCAATTACTACACTCAAAATAAATGACTGCAACAATTTGAGAACTTGTTTTTATTAGAAAATAAATATTTAGGTCTTCGTCTTCTTCTGCAGCGCTCAAGGTTATGCGCATGCTCAAAGTTATGCGCATGCTCAAAGTCTTCTTCTCCGTGTATAGTGTATATCTGTGGCAGAATTACAGCGCCCCATACTGGTCTGGCATATATACTACATCGTTTTCAGTCGGTTTCAGTGGTTTCGTGTGTACGCAGATATTTCTTGAGACGACGCCGTGTTTACGGAAATTTTTTTTTAGAACGGGAAAAAAAAAAGATCGGATAGGGGATGCACTGGCTTCGTATGGACGTAGCCTTAAACTTAAGAAAGCGTATAAAAACGAGTGAGGGAGCTGGACCAAGTAAGAAGACAAAAACGTATTGCTTTTATACAGAATGGAAGGAGGACTTTTTTTCACAATGACATTTTCAAAGTGCGTTTGCCTCATTTGTCCGGACTATGCATCCCTGGCTGATTCAATTCAGTGCAAGTCAGAATAAACTCCGGTAAAATTGTACATAGTTAATTATGTTGTGTTGTGTTACGGTTTGCAAGGTACATCAACATACATTGTACATATAAAAAAAATAAATATATGTTTTGCATTTTTGTAGTGGGTAGATCATTTTGACTTGGTCATTTTAGAAGTAGCCCGCATGCTCTCTAATAGTCTTTTGTGGGTTGTTCATTATAAATGCACAGCTTTAGAAGAGAAGTTTTATTTCAAAGACAGAATATTTTCTTGTCTACACAAATCTGCATTAGGGTCTATCTCCAGGATATGTATGATATAAATGATGGACAAATTATTTTCCACCAAAAACTATTTAAGATCAAACATGTCCCAGGACAGACTGAACAGTCTAGTACTCCGCTCTGTTGAAAACAGGTTTGCCAAAAAATTGGACTTTGAAGACCTGATCAGCCACCAGGGGTTTACGGTCTGGACCAATGCAAGGACTGCCCCTAGGGGTGCTCTCAGTGGTCTGAGCGCTGGTCCAACCGGTCCGTGGACTAGTTCATAACATTAAACTTATACTCACAGTTGATTTTCTATCTACATGACTGTGTAGCTCACATGATTAGAACAGAGGGCTTTAAAGCTAGTGTTGGTGGGATCGATCTCTGCCCATCTTGGAATTTTTTCGGGGGGTCGCAGTGGCACAGTGGTAGAGCGGTTGTTCCTCAACCGGAAGGTAGGCAGTTCGATTCCCGCTCTCCCCACAGTTCATACTGTTGTTGTGTCCTTGGGCAAGACACTTAACCCACCTTGCCATCAGTGGTGTTCCAGCTGTAACACTGGTGAATAGAAGCTTAATGTAAGTGGCTTTGGATAAAAGTGTCAGCTAAATGACTAAATGTATTGTAATTGTATTTAAGCTCCAAGCTGGCAAATTTTCTAAACAATACTGGCTGAGTTGTTTTTATTTTAAGATTTTGTGAAATTTATTAAAAACACTTATAAATAAAATGATTTCTCTTTAGTTTCCAAAAACCTTGGCATCTAATGGGCTACTTTTGCTCTGTGTCTATAGAGACCATTGGACAGAATGCTTTCATTGGTGTGAGCACTTAATGCTGGTCTCAATGGTGGTCAATGTGGGGGTCTTAATGGTGGTAACAGGAAATAATATGATCAGCCTCCAAAATATGCCAGGGCCATGATATTGAAATATGCATCTGAACCTTAGTTTATGGTCCAGACCATAATCCTTGTGGTCACAGGACAGACCGCAAATTAGGTTATAACCCCTCTCTGATCTGGTTATAACCCCCTCTCTGATCAACAGTTTTGCAAATGCCAAAACCCATCATTGTGCATTTAGTTAAATGTTAAATGGCTTTCTTCTTAACTTTATTAACTTTTTTTTTGGTAAAATAATAAAATGGATCATAATTGAAACTGAGTTTATCTGTTTTGTTAATGATGTTAATGAAATGTTTTTTCACAATATAATCCTGCAATAAACACTATAAAAACTATACAGTTCCAAAAATAGGATGAAAATGAAATAAGTAAATCAGTGTTATACACCAGTCAGTCAGCCTATAAACCAGCAGGGTAAAAAATTAAAATAGCGATAAAAAAAAAAATATCCATCCCTCTTCTTCCGCTTATCCGGGGCCGGGTCTCGGGAGCAGCTGTCTAAGCAGAGACTCCCAGACGTTCCACTCCCCAGACACTTCCTCTAGATCTTCCGAGGGGATACCGAGGCGTTCCCAGGCCAGCCGAGAGACATAGTCCTTCCAGCGTGTCCTAGGTCTTTCCCGGGGTCTCCTCCCGGTGAGACATGCTTGGCACATCTCCCTAGGGAGGCGTCCAGGAGGCATTCAAAACAGATGCCCGAGCCACCTCAGCTGGCTTCTCTCAAAGTGGAGGAGCAGCGGATCTACTTTTAGCTCCTCTCATGCTCCCTCTTTCCGTCACTCGTGAACAAGACCCCAAGATACTTGAACTACTCCACTTGAGGCAGGAGCTCTCCACTAACCTGAAGGGGACAAGCCAGCCTTTTCTGATTAAGAACCATGGTCTCAGACTTGGAGGTGCTAATCCTTATCCCAGCCACTTTACACTCGGCTGCAAACCGTCCCAGTGCACACTGGCCTGATGGAGCCAACAGCAAAAAGCAGAGATGAAATTCCTGTGGTCCCCAAATCAGACTCCCTCCGGCCCCTGGCTGCGCCTAGAAATCATGTTCATAAAGATAATGAACAGGACCAGTGACAAAGGGCAGCCCTGCCGGAGTCCAACATGCACCGGGAACAGGTCTGACTTACTGCCGGCAATGCGAACCAAGCTCCTGCTCCGGTCGTACAGACACCGGACAGCCGTTAGCAAAGGGCCCCGGTCCACGTACTCCCAGAGCACCCACGAGGGACACAGTCGAATGCCTTCTCCAGATCCACAAAGCACATGTGGACTGGTTGGGCAAACTCCCTTAAACCCTCCAGCCCCCTGGAGAGGGTATAGAGCTTGTCCAGTATTTCAAGACCAGGACGAAATTCGCATTGTTCCTCCTGAATCTGAGGTTCAACTATCCGGTTCTCCTCTCCAGTACCCTGGCATAGACTTTCCCGGGGAGGCCGAGGAGTCTGATCCCTCTGTATTTGGAACACACCCTCCGGTTCTTGAAAAGAGGTACCCCATCCCAGTCTTCCAGTCCAGAGGTACTGTCCCCAAACGCCACGCGATGTTGATGATGTAGCCACGACAGCCCCACAACATCCAGAGACTTGAGGTACTCAGGGCGTATCTCATTCACCCCCGGTGCCTTGCTACCGAGGAGCTTCCCAACTACCTTAGTGAATTCGGCCGGGGTGATGGACGAGTCCACGTCCGAGCCCTCGGCCTCTGCTTCTTCAGTGGAAGACGTGTCGGTGGGGTTGAGGAGATCCTCGAAGTATTCCATCCACCGCCTAACAATGTCCCCAGTTGAAGTCAGCAGATTCCCACTTCCACTGTAAACAGTGTTGGCAGGGCACTGCTTCCCCTTCCTGAGGCGCTGGCGGTTTGCTAGAATTTCTTCAAGGCCGGCCGATAGTCCTTCTCCATGGCCTCACCGAACTCCTCCCAGACCCAAGTTTTTGCCTCCACAACCACTCGGGCTGCAGTCCGCTTGGCCTGCCGGTACCTATCAGCGAGTTGACATTACATGACCCTAGGGATTGGGTCGCGGAGTCCCCCGCCTTCGACTGCCACCCTATCCACTTTGTACCGGCCCCTTACGATTCCTCCTGCAGGTGTTTGGCCCAGGGGAGGTCGGGCCCCACGTCGCTCCTTCAGGCTGAGCCTGGTGGGGAAAGACCTATCCACCAGGCACTCGCATGTGAGCCCCAACCCCGGGCCTGGCTCCAGTGTAGGGCCCCAGTTGCGCTATACCGTGCGACGTAATGGTCCTTGATATTTTTTATTCTTAAAGGGTTTTGATTTGCTCTTTGTCTGGCCCGTCACCTAGGACCTGTTAGCTTTTGGGAGACCCTACCAGGGGCATATAGCCCCCGACAACATACGTAGCTCCTAGGATCATTCGGGCACTCAAACCCCTCCACCACGATAAGGAGGGGATAAATAAATAAATAAACTAGACTGCCAAAACTTACAAGTATAAATTATAAATGTATGTTTCTTAAGGTTACGTAAATTGAATATGTTATAAGGGCCCACCAAAATGATTTGTACCTAGGACTCTACAATACTCCTGAAAGAGATCATAAAATTGACTTTTGTCAAATTTTTTAAAATTGAAAGATTTTACTGCCACAGTTATGATGCGTCTCCCTCTGAGGCTGATCTAGGTCACATTTTGATTGTGTCTGAAAGCCAGCTCTGCTGAATCTGAGTCACGCCGACCTGGGATTATAATTTTACAGGAGCATTGCACCCGTGGCAAAATTGATTGATTGTAATCTTAATCCCAGTATAATCTGCTGTACTGAAAAAGAGAAAGGCCAAAATGAGGTTTTTAATCCGAAGGTGCCAACCGAAGCTGAATCCATCATGCACTATAAGCAGCACTATAAACCTCTCTGTACGCCACTCCTAATCCGAGCCATATGGCAGCGCATTTTTCTACAGGTAAATCATTGCCTGGGAAGTATCTGCTGATTAATAGAGTGAGAAGGGAAATGTTTTAGGCTCACACTCCAGAGACAAGGCAAGGGTGTGAGAGACAAACTGTGGAAATATTACAGGCCTGAACTGCTCCCAAATCACATTCCACTTAAAATTAAAGCAGAGGTGAGTGAGGGCAAGGTGTGTGAAAATCGTGTTAATATGAATATACTGTGTATAGTCTGGTGCAAGACTGCTTTAAAGAATATGAAGTACAGTCCTCTGTGGATGTAACTGGTGGTTAAAGTTTGGAAGATAAAAGTTGGTGACACATTAGGGTCTAGTCTGACTTTGAAATGACAAAAAAAATAAAAATAATAATAATTATAATATTATAATAAATGCGTTAGAAAGTAATACAACAGCAAATGAGGCAAATGTAATGCATGCATTGCTATTATTTATTGAATATCAATGTCGCCAAAATAGTGCAGTCTTGGACATTGATATTTAGCATGCTTAGTAAGGCCTGCAGACTTCAAGAGGTCAAATTTAGGTTGTTTTGTGTTTTTGTGTGCATTTTCCAGCCCTTTACATGAGGTGAATTGCTGGGACAGCCACTTTAGGAAAGATTGGCAAGTGTTTTGAAACTTGAAATCTTGCCATTACTAATCTTTCTCTCTGTGTTTTTAAAATAAAAGAGTTTATTCCGTTTCCAGTTTGATGTGCAGGTACAGTTGTTCTGTAACACTGCTTATGTCTTTTCCTCTGTGTTCGTACTTACCACAATTCTCCAAACTGTCAAAACCTCTGCTTTATAGAGGTCTCCTCATCTGCCTGATTCACATCTGAATCAAAACCTGTTGATTAGCAGCCCCTGACAGCATTTGGTCCTTCAAACATCCAAGAAAGGAAGAAAATAACTTTTACATAGTTTCTTTTTAACTGCTATTAAATAATAGCAATGAAATACATTAAATGTTGTCAAAGAGTACTGAGTATTTGACTTGTGGAAGTGATGACAGAGCACCCATGTTTTAAAAACAAAGACAAATTACCAGTAGGGGAGGAATAAGTTCATTTTATTTGCAATTTCGTTTGCGTCCACCCTAGGAAACTGCACCGTGCAGTAAAACTACTTGAGTTACTTTTTTTATTTTACTTAAGTAAATGTAACTGATTAAATGTAACTCGTTACTACCCACCTCTGCCTGAGGCTTTACCTATCTTGTTGACTTCATCAGTGCCAATCATCTGACCCAATACACAAGTATCTGTGCATTTGGAAATGCATTCATGTTTTCATTTTTAGTGTCAGATACACAGGAAAGAAATGCATATACATATACAAAATGCATATACATATACAAAATGCACATGCAGATGAACTAAATGTTTTTTGTTATGTTTTATTAAAATGTGAGTTGTGGACACCAACATTTTGTAAAAGTTTGAGGTTAACTATGAGGACCTCAGGGACAGGTCTCCTGCTGGTGCCCAGGGTCAGGAAAAAACACGGTGAGGGAGCGTTTCAGTTTTATGCAGCTAAAAGCTGGAACAGTCCTTCGAAGGAGGTGAGACAGGCCTCTACTCTGACTGGCTGAATTGATAAAGTTTATTTTTTATTTATTTTATTGATAATTGTACAGTATTTGGGTTTTAAACCTGTCTCTCATGTTTTTGTAAAGCACTTTGAATTGCTGTAGTATGAATTGTGCGATAAATAAAATTGCCTTGCCTTAAAGCAGAACAAAGTAACATTTTTACCTTCATAAATAGCTCTTACGATGGTTAATTGAGTTGTAGCAGTGTGTTTGAAGCTGTCCCCTTCTGGCACATCTGAGCCGAAAACAGCACTTGCAAGTTGAGCTGCCACCAACCCAACTCAAGTCTCGAGTCATGTTCAGGTTCACGCGAGAGTGACAAATTGCTTTACGGTCATTCAATTTACAAATTGGAGCAACCTCCTGCAGTGTGATGAGCAACCTCCTGCAGTGTGATGAGCATATGATCTCGCTAAGATAATATCAAAATGGCATAAACTTTATTTCATCATCAGTCATGGCGTAGCCACCAAAAAGACAAAGAAAACCTTTGTCTGAAGATTTTAGGAAGAGAAAACGGAATGGTGTCAGCTCAAACAAAGTGAAGGACTCAAAACTGATTCTGACGTGGCTTTTATGTTGTTGAACTTGTAAGATACTTTACCTAACAACTTGATATTGTTCCTATTTCCATTAGATCTATTGTTTTATGTCCCTTGAGATGTAGCTACTGTTACGTGACATATTTTTAGCCTACAGCTCGCAGAGATGCAACATACTATGTTACTACGTGGTGAGGGCTTTATGTGAAGTTCAAATGTTAGTTTCATTTTTATACTAAATGCGTTTGCGACTGGCTTCACTTTTAGACCAGATGCAAGATTTAACAAGGTCAAGGTTGCTCCATTGTTGTGACAATAAAATGTACAATAAATTAAACAATTTTTTACATATGTTTGACAGTAAACAAAACAATCAAACAATGTATATATTATGACATTATAAGACAATTTCTAAATTGACCCACCTCCATCAAGGTTTTCATTTCTTGTACTGTATTTACTGTTTCTTTTTGCAAAACTAGTGCAGCTGGTGAGAGTTGCTGTCCAGAGCCGGGCTAAGAGTATTTACGACAGTGTGATTCACTGCGCAGTGAATCACACTGTCAGCTTCACACTGCAGCTTCATCTTCCTTCATGAAGGAAGATGAAGCTGCGCAAATATTACTTAGTTCTGCTTTAATGTTCTGGCAAAACAAAATTCCTTTTTTTGGTGTTGAAATAATCCATGAGAATAAATGTTACAAACACGAGTAGCTCACTGTTTTCATTTTGTAAAAGTAGCTCACTGAGGAAAAAAGGTTTGGATCCATCCTGCTATTAGTACTTGTTGTGTTAGCAGCAGCTGGGTTTATAGACCATAAACTACAGTGTTCTCAGTTATCCATCATATTTTGATTATGCCAGTGTTTATTTTTGGAGACATGTAAACAGTCACTTTAGTAGAAGTAGAAGAAACAAACAACAAAACAGACAAACAGCCTTCACAAAAGCTTCATATAGAAACAGCCCTATGGTTTTGATTTAAATACTACTATTTACTTAAGACAGAGGGAGGTATATTACCCTGGTCCTTAGAGAGACCACAAACCACAAGTGCAGGCTGACAATGTAATGTGAGCTCTGTATTCGTGTGGCTGGCACTACACACAGGGTTAGGCAAATAGTAGTGTGTATGTGCCGGGGCAGCTTGTGCTCAGTTGTGCATGTTTAATGTGATTGGTAACACTGTAAAAAGCAGAGACCAGGGGAGCAAAACTCCCAACATTGATCACTGCCAAGGATTCCCCTCGGAATCAAGAACAGTGGGGACACAGGGACACGGGGCTCAAGTTAATTATCAGAGAGAGCCTTTTGCAAATGTTTGTGTGGGTGCAAAAAAAGGACGAGATGGGGCGGTGGGTGTTATTTTGGCCAATGAAGCACAGAGCTGCTAGAGATTTGTATGCAGAGGCTGTTTCTCATTTACACACAAATGTAGCTATGGACACATACACCCTTCTGCAAACTTTGGTCTCACTTGTGCAAATAACTATCCCTTAATTTAATTTAGCTTGGAGGCTAGAAAGATTACCCCCCACCCGAGAGGCATGTTAAGGGTTTCCTTGTTATCTCATTAAAAGTACAGCTCCACAAGAGACACGTTTCTTCTCAGAGGTCAACTTTGGCCTTCAATACGGAGCGTACCGGATTGTCAGTTTCTTTAACAGTGATATTATGCATGCACTACATACGTTTCTATATGATGAAAAAAAATATATATATATATATATATATATATATATATATATATATAATTAGGGCTGGGCAAGTTAACACGTTTTTATCGCGTTAACGCATTAATGAATTAACGCCGACAATTATTTTATCACGCGTTAACGTCGGCCGATTAGTATAGTGAAAGATGTCGGTCTGAAGAACATTCTTAGGATCGCAACGAATGACTGCACGTATGAGCCGCCCTCATCCAGTGCTTTAAGTGGGCCGGTACGCACCTGTACTCAGTACCGCCACTTCTCCATGCGCCCAGAACGTGCTTTTAGCGTACTGGTACGCTCATTTCGACATTTGTTTTAATAGAGGTTTTAATCCTTTGCCTGCTCTGCCGCTTTCCAGAGCGCCCTTCACAATGCACGCTTCCTAATTCGTCCCACCAAGAGCAGAGACTACATTACCCATACACCCCTTGACAAGTGAAAGGGAGAGGGTGTGTGAAACGCGCGGGAACTGCCTTCACATGCTCTGACTGTAATGAAAACACAAGAGAGACATTTATATTGTTTATATTGTTATAATGTTACGATTGAAGCTCTGGACATAACTTGTTTTTCTATAACTAAACAAAATATTAATGCCCTGTCAGTGGCAAATATTTTTGGTTTTAATATTTAATTTGATTACATTAATGTTTAAGTTCAGATTTACAAGAAATGTTTTAACTGCTGTAAAAAGCACATTATTTGTTTAAAGTGTTGTTTAAAGTGCAAACCAAATGTTATTGCACTTTTGTTCATATAGCAGTTCTTTCAAAATGTATGCAGTACACTAATTTTGAATTCATTATTAAATTTTGTGTATAATGCGATTAATCGCGATTAATCACAGAACATTGCGCGATTAATCGCGATTAAACGCTTTAATCGTTGCCCAGCCCTAATATATATATATATATATATATATATATATATATATATATATATAAGTTATAGTTATTAACTTTATATGTAATAGCTATGTAAAGCACCACTGCCTAATTTTTAGCCAAAAAAAAAAGCATGTCAGTCTTGTAATGAGTCCTCGTCCCGGGACAGAAAAGTTACATTGTAGGTTTTGATCCAGCTGAGAGTACTTTGTCTAAGAAACATCAAAATAGTTTTGAGATGATATATTTTTGAGCTAAAAGTCACGCTGTGTTACTTTAAGATGCAGTCCTTCCTGATATGTGCTGTACCATCATGCTATGCCACAAGCGATTTATGCAGCCACTTGTGGCGAAAAAAAAGTTTAATTTGCAAAATGTTGTTTTTGGACCTTATTACCGCTTGCGTCAAACTCTCCCCTCATCTTCGTAAAAGCTGTGAAGTTGATCTTTGCACAGGCTACTTTAAGAATATCTCTGTTAATCCATTATTTAAAGTCAACTTTGTTTGACTCCATTACCCCGGTACTACTGTACATGATCCTGACTGGATAAAAAGGAGCAATTTCTAGGTACTTTTCCTATCTTATTCTATTACAGTGCATTTGTTTGAATTTGTTGTCTGACAAGATTAGTACAGCTGATGTGTGGAGTCATGACACTCTCTCAAAGCTGGTGTAATGAATAACTTGTATTTCGCCACACAAGGCTGTCATCACCCAGCTCTTCTCCTTGTCTTCTCTTCAGCTGCTGAGACAAGGTTTGAAACATTTATGGAAGCTTGACAACTCTGACGTGGGCTTTTGAAGTGACAGAGAATGGCCCTCTCGCTCGCCCTCGTCTCTCAGCACTGGGCTCTGTCCCGCTGCCGAAGCCTGATAAATGTTGCATGGTTCTTGCTGGACAGATTCTTCTCCTAATCCTTTGGTCAATTCTGCTCAAGTGCTTGTTTCTATCAGCTGCAGGGCTCCACACTCGGCTCAGCTCTCGTCACGCAAAAAGCCTGTTTTCTGGAATTGTGTAATTGTCTCCTTGGTTCATCATTAGTCACAGTCTTTGTACTTACACCTTTTCTGGTTTGTTTCTGAAGAGGCTTGGGTTTTCACTGTACTGTGTGCAGGAGAGTTAAATCTACTACAGATAAAGAGTCAGACATTTCTATATGAGATATAAAATATATTTCAAGCAAACTCTTAAAACCTGACAAGTTGCATTAAAATAAAAGCTTTTAGAAAAAGGCTGGAGCCTTGATGTGTGGTTAGCAGACTTGCCAAGCACAATTTAATTTAGGAAGACTAAGATTAGAAAATAAAGGTAGAGGAAACATGTTTAAAAAATCTTGGGAACCTGTGCTGAGACACTTCCATGAAAGCTGACAGAAACAAACAAATAGTAATCCAATTTTTTAATTGATTTGTAGGTTTAGCCGTAATGAGCCTGTAATGAGCTGACCATTTTTGGGGAGTATAAGATCCTCTCTAACTCTCTCAAACATTGTCAAATCTGCTCAACCCCAATTAATCATTTGTGCCCATTTATGACCAGAACACAATGATATGCAGATAAAAGAATGACACCCCTCTAAACCCAACAAGATGTCAACCATTTTGGGTGAAATGTGCAACCCCCAAAAACACACCCCTCATTTAAAAAAAAAACAACATAATATAGCTTCTTTGTTTCACAGACACCAAACATGGGGAAAATGAACTTATGAAAATTAAGTTATCAGGTTGTTTTTTGATAAAATTGTGGGTGTGGTCATAGCAAGCCAGTAAAGAGGTGGTCATTTTGGTAGATCCTCTCTCTTTCAAACATTGTCAATTCAGCTCGGACCCAAAAAAGCATTTGTGCACATTTTTTAAGGGCACAAATATGACAATTATAGGCCTATCTTCAAAAATGAAGGTGCAATCCTGTTAATTTGAATGGGGCAAACAAAATGAGTAAGTTGAGGAGACATGAAATTTGGTACACTCCATGTAATGACGAACAAAAAGCCAAGGACAACCACCGCATATCTACAACCATGTTGTCATAGCAATGCCTCATATGTGAAAAATGTGAATGGACAAAAGTTAACATAACTTACTTAGAGAAATAAATACGCAAAATGTTTCTTTCTTTCATAGTTAGTGTTTGGGTGAAGCCGTTTACTGTCACACAAAGAGCCTCATCCACAACTACCACATAAGACTTTAAGCTGTCTTTGATGTTATTGGTGGAAATACACGGTATTAGGAACTGGGTATGTAAACCTTTATGTACTGTAGTTTCTGTTGTCATTATGATTTAAAAAGAGTAAACACAGTTGTTTGACAATAAATGGCTTCACCCAAACACTAACTGTAAGTGAATAAAAGGTTTTTGTGTTCATTCATATTCTCTGAAAAATTCCCAGAAAATCACAAATTCTGCAAACTTATGAGCACAACTGTAGATAGACAAGGTGATAAAAGTGATAAAGAGAGATAAAATAAAGTGAGATTAACAAGAGCTGTTATACAGTGTTATACACACACGTGGACAAAATTGTTGGTACCCTTCGGTCAATGAAAGAAAAACTCACAATGGTCACAGAAAAAACTTTATTCTGACAAAAGTAATAATAAATAAAAAGTCTATGAATGTTAACCAATGAAAGTCAGACATTGCTTTTCAACCATGCTTCAACGGAATTATTTTAAAAACTTTTATTTTATAAACTCATGGAACAGGCCTGGACAAAATTGATGGTACCACTAACTTAATATTTTGTTGCACAACCTTTTGAGGCTATCACTGCAATCAGACGACTCCTGTAACTGTCAATGAGACTTCTGCACCTCTCAGCAGGTATTTTGGCCCACTCCTCATGAGCAAACTGCTCCAGTTTTTTCCGGTTTGAAGGGTGTCTTTTCCAGACGGCATGTTTCAACTCCTTCCAAAGATGCTCAATAGAATTGAGGTCAGGGCTCATAGAAGGCCACTTTAGAATAGTCCAATGTTTTCCTCTTAACCATTCTTGGGTGTTTTTAGCTGTGTTTTGGGTCATTGTCCTGTTGCAAGACCCATGACCTGCGACTGAGACCAAGCTGTCTGACACTGGCCAGCACATTTCTCTCTAGAATCCCTTGATAGTCTTCAGATTTCATTGTACCCTGCACAGATTCAAGACACCCTGTGCCAGATGCAGCAAAGCAGCCCCAGAACATAACAGAGCCTCCTCCATGTTTGACAGTAGGGACAGTGTTCTTTTCTTGATATGCTTCATTTTTCCATCTGTGAACATAGAGCTGATGTGCCTTGGCAAAAAGTTCCATTTTTGTCTCATCTGTCCATAGGACATTCTCCCAGAAGCTTTGTGGCTTGTCAACATGTAGTTTGGCATATTCCAGTCTAGCTTTTTTATGATTTGTTTTCAACAATGGTGTCCTCCTTGGTCATCTCCCATGTAGTCCACTTTGGCTCAAACAACGACGGATGGTGCGATCTGACACTGATGTTCCTTGAGCATGGAGTTCACCTTGGATCTATTTAGAAGTCTTTCTAGGCTCTTTTGTTACCATTTGGATTATTCGTCTCTTTGATTTGTCATCAATTTTCCTCCTGCGACCACGTCCAGGGAGGTTGGATCCCATGGATCTTAAATTTCTGAATTATATGTGCAACTGTAGTCACAGGAACATCTAGCTGCTTGGAGATGGTCTTATAGCCTTTACCTTTATCATGCTTGTCTATAATTTTCTTTCTATTCTCCTGCGACACCTCTTTCCTTCGCTTCCTCTGGTCCATGTTGAGTGTGGTACACACCATGTCACCAGACAACACAGTGACCACCTGAAGCCCTATAAATAGGCCCACTGACTGATTACAAGATTGTACACACCTGTGATGCTAATTAGTGCACACACCTTGAATTAACATGTCCATTTGGTCACATTATTTATAGTCTTTTCTAGGGGTACCAACAATTTTGTCCAGGCCTGTTCCATGAGTTTATTTTTTTAAATAATTCCGTTGAAGCATGGTTGAAAAGCAATGTCTGACTTTCATTGGTTAACATTCATAGGATTTTTATTTATTATTACTTTTGTCAGAATAAAGTTTTTTCTGTGACCATTGTGAGTTTTTGTTTCATTGACTGAAGGGTACCTACATTTTTGTCCACGTGTGTAGCTAGGGATGGGTATTGTTAAGGTTTTAACAGTATTACTACTCTTACCGATACTGCTTAACGGTCCGGTACTTTAACGGTATTCTTATCGGTACTTTGTGTTGTGTGTTTTTTTAAGAACAATTTGAGAATAGAATTAACATTTCCTTATTTTTCTTTTTAATTAATAAAACAATTATTTGTAGTGCAAGAAACAGCCATGTTTGAACAAATAGCTATTATACACACAGACACACACACACACACACACACACACACACACACACACACACACACACACACACACACACACACACACACACACACACACACACACACACACATATATATATATATATACGACCGCTCTACCACTGAGCCACTTCCGCCCAACAGAATTTCTACATGAGGGTAACAAACCAGGGAGATTTTACATTTATTTTAAATGACGTGAACAACGTTGATTCAACATGATTTTAGCAAAACATACCAGACGTAGATGGGGCAACAACCAGAGACGAGCTAGCTAGGCAGTCGAAAACTTTGCATTTCTCTGTCTGCACACAATGCACTTTTGAAAGGTGCTTAGACAGATTGCTTGTGTTTCCGCCCTTTCATGCAAACATTTTGTTGTACTCATGACAACGAGCGTTGTCTGCATCAACTCTAAAGAAGTGTAACCCCACTTTGGATTGTTTTGCTCTCTCCGCCATCGTCACTCTTTGTATTAAGCGGGGGGTTTTGTACTGTAATGCGTGTGCGTGCGCCGCGCTCGTTCTTGTGGTGTGTGTGTGTGTGACTGACAGACAGCCTCTGCGGCGCGCATGAGAGATCTCGCAGATTTCACAGACAAACGTGTTAATATGATCCACATTAGAAATGTTTGGTGAGATAAAATGTGCACAATAACATTATTAAGCGAAATCCCTAGTTATAGCAGCTGGATTGAATAATCTCTCGAACTCTCAGTTCAACAGCGCATGTCAGTCTCTCTGCATATTTACAATAATAATTATTAATTATTTGTGTATTGTGAGGAGAAATGTAAATGTAATGTGACTCTGATTTCTGGCACTATCCACAAGGGAATGAGAAAACCATTGCTCATGGTCAAAGGGCCAGGAGAGGGGGGCAGGAGAGGAGGGCAGGGAGACGCTCGCCATTAGACTGAAGCTGTAGAAGAAGCTCTGTAGGGAAAATTACCATACAATGATCCAGCAAAGAAACTGCCTGACCTATAAAGAGCTGCTTTATAGAATTAAACCAGAGATAGGTGTTGCTGAACAAAGCAGGAAGGAACAGTGAAGTAAAATAAATACAAACATGCCACTTGTTTTTTGTTGTTTTCAATGCCACTGGCAGTCTAATAATATAAAATAATACTGGAACTAATTGGTGGATTATGAATATTAATTTAATAAAATTAATACATTTTAATTATTTAACTAAACATCCCTACTTTTAACTAGGTCTTTTTAACCCCAAATAATGACTAAAACACCATGTCCGTCTGTTTGTACTGATTCCTTGTTCTCTGTATTCACAAAACCCAAATTACATAGTTGTGCTGTCAACAAGCAGCACACATTTTAAAATAGCAAGACAACTTCATAACAAATGTAAAATCTGAAGACAGCTCTTCCCACAAAAATCTTCTGTTCTGTGAATAAAAAAAACCCTGAACATACAACACAAAATAAATCTGCAGAAAAAGGAGAGGAAAAATAAAGCACACCAAAACAAAAGTGACTAAATAAAACTTCAGAGTCCCGACAGAGGAAGCAGGTGCGAGCAGGGATGAAATAAGACGGTTCATGGTGTGCACCGCCATGGCACACTTTGAATATGAATGTTGAAGTGAAATAATGGAGTGACAGTGCACAGCGTAGGTAGATCAAAATGTTTCACCTGCAGAGTCTGGCCAATTAAATCTGATATTGTGACTCCAGATGGTTCCCCAGGTCCAATTTAATTTGAACTTTTGAACCAATTTAGACCGGAGTTTTTGGTGAGTGGCTGGGTTCTGAATCTTTCATGCTGATCTCCTAATTATATCCCTCTATGTTCTGTGTTCAGTCTTTAAAAACAAATAGAAGTTGCTGCACAGTGTGTCCGTGTGCTGCAAGGTAAAAATGTCACCCCCATTTTATTTATGTATATAGCACCAGATCACAACAGAAATAATTTTTATATAAAATTTGTATTTGGTCTTCCATTAAAGTTATCAAAATCAGTCTGATTACAAGAAAACAAGTTTAGAAGTAATTTAAGGTTACCTTTCCTATAGCACACATTTATACATTGTTTATTTATAAAACAAACTAAATAACCTTATGTTATTTATCTTATTTGATAAGAGCTATATAATTAAATAATATTGTATCACTGATCAGTGATACGATAGCAGCGAGGCACAGGTTTAAAGGTAACACTCACATTGAAGAAGTGTGAGGGCCTGTAGTCCTCATCCTCTCTGTTCTAAATGGTAAATGGTGCGCATTTACCATTTTATATAGTACTTTTTGTACCTGGCTATACCAAAGTGCTTTACATCATGCTTCCATTCACCCCATTCACACACATTCTCTGCTGGGGCCCAGGAGGAGTTAGTTAATTCACATTTAGGCTAGTTTTCAGGTTCTGTCGCAGTCACATTACAGTTTGCTCGTCGGAGCGGACCGCAGGGGAGTGAGGGAGCTGTAAAACAAAGCAGTCACTCGCTGAAGCACGCGCCTGTGAACAGCCGCAACAAAACTAAACAAGTTCCACCAATGCAATGTGAAGATTATGTTTATGTCAATGTAACACTTCCTGTACCTATTTCAATATAAAAGGCATGTCATTTTATAGCAGCCGTAAGCACTTTATTGGGACTGCACAGATTAATCTGAACTCACTAAAAGCACTGCCTCACTTCAGCAGCAGCTGATCGACAGCAGTGGGTCAGAGATAAGTCTTGACTGATTATAAGTGACATAAACAGAATGCACTAGGTCTGTAAACCTAGGGGAGTTTTAGACAGATTAGCAAACAGCAATAACATCTTACATACTCTGAAGAAGTAGACAAACTTATTGGTCTTTTTTTTCTTTTTCTAATCTTAGCTATAATTTCATCTACTTAATTATGTCTTGTTAGGGAAGAGCTAGTGTTTACTTTTACTTGACCCATTAACCCTGCAATTGTATCTGATTTAAAATAACTGGTTATTTACACATATATAAAATGCTGTATGTAATAATAATAACAATAATAATAATAATAATATGTCTGTAGTCACCTCATTAAAAAGGTCTGTAACTAACTTCCTACTACAAGCTACTCAGTTGCCTACCTTGTATCACCAAAGTGTCTTTACTGCTGTTTTGAATGCGTCTCTGTGAAACAAAAAGAGAGGATGAGGAGACTTCTGTGAGGACATGTGCAGCGATAAACCGGAGCATCCTACTGGAAGTCAAACTCAGTATAACCCTGCTTTGCCCTGGTAGACACATACGTGTCTTGTGTAGGGATGGGTACCGAAACCCGGTATTAAACTGGCCCCGGGGCAAAATTATGAAAGACCGTAGTATCAATAAGATCTGACGCTATCGGTTCTGCTTTTGGTACTGGAGGGGAAAAAATTAATGCACTATGTATTTTTCTTAATAATGTTATTGTGCACATTTTATCTCACCAAACATTTCTAATGTGCGATCATATTAAGAGGTTTGTCTGTGAGATCTGCGAGATTTCTCATGCGCGCCGCGGAGGCTGTCTGTCAGTCACACACACACACAACACAACGAGCGCGGCGCACGCACACGCACAACAGTAGGAAAACTCCCGCACAAAAAGTGACTATGGCGGAGAGAGCAAAACGTTCCTAAGTGTAGTTACACTTCTCTAGAGTTGCAAAAAATGTTTGCATGTAAGGGCGGAAACACAAGCAATCTGTCTAAGCACCTTTAAGTGCATTATGTGCAGACAGAGAAATGCAAAGTTTTCGACTGCCTAGCTAGCTCGTCTCTGGTTGTTGCCCCATCTACGTCTGGTATGTATGCTAAAATCATGTTGAATCAACGTTGTTCACGTCATTTAAAATAAATGTAAAATTTCCCTTTGTATATATATATATATATATATATATATATATACAAAGTACCGATAAGAATACCTTTAAAGTACCGGATCGTTAAGCAGTATCGGTAAGAGTAGTAATACCGTTAAAACCTTAACGATACCCGTTCTTAGTCTTGTGACATTTAAATTATTTATTTTTGAACCATTGCATTTTGTTTTATAATAGTTATAATAGCCTAAGTCAAATCCAGCTGCATTTATGTCTAAAACAAATGTTGCTATACAGTAAATGACACTCCTGAGAAAAAAGAGATACTCAGTTTTCTGTTCTCCAGTCTTCTCCCTGGTCTCCACTGTGGACAGGATTAAGACATGAGGACAGGAGGCTAGTGAAAGTGAAGGTGCAAAAGACGTGCTTTGAGACACACCCAAAATGATTCTAGCTAATTTCCACCTCCTTTAAAAAAAATATTAAAGACAGATTTTAAATAAACCATGATGCGTCACAGTACATACTGTAGAACTACAGAGTGTTAACTACACATTACAATATTTACAAGTTAAGTATTAATATATACAATATACATACTAATAATTATTAGGCCCGAGCCGGTGATGACCGGGAGGGCCTATTGTTTTTGCTCGGATTATTATTATTTTTTTTTAGGTCCGAGCCGGTGATGACCGGGAGGACCTATTGTTTTTGCTCAGAATTTTTTTTTTTTTTTAGGCAAAATGATCCTAAATTTGACCCAGTGAACATGCACGAAAGTCATTTTTATTGGTCCCAGACTTCAAGCCCGGCGATAAATTATGTATTTGAAGTCCCCGAAAAGAAAATACGAAAAATGACTCAGTGGCAACCCCTAGAAAAGTAAAAATACATTGGACCTATGGAAAATGAAAGTAAATTTTTCCAATGTAGAAATACAGAACTTGGTACATCCATAGGACACCTCAGGGCAAACAGAAAAGTTTTTTACAGCCATACCGTAAACTCAACAGAAAATCTACTATGTTGGGTGGAATGCGTGACCACCTAAATCGCACCCCTTGTGTCTAAAGGCTTTTCATCTAAACAGCTCCAAATTTGGTGAGTATCATCTAAACACGTGTGCCAAAACAGTTATCAATTTGTTTTTTGATACATTTGTGGCTGTGGTCGTAATGAGTCTGTGAAGAGGCAGCCATTTCTTTGGGAAATAAATGCCATTTCCCAATTGCCAGGATCCTTCCTTTAGAGGAGGCCCCTCCAGAGCCAAGGCTAGAGTCTTAGAAAACTCCTCAGAATCCTTTGGAACTTGTAAACTTTTTAGACAAGTAATATTTACATTTTGCCTTTTTAAACAGGGGGGTGGAGCGATTCCTGAGTCATCTCAAATCTCCAGCCAGTACTTTGTTTTTCTCGCCTTAGCCCAAGCATAATCTATTATTTTCAAAGGTTCAGACAGCTCCCAGGAAAACCAGGGATTGTGGAGACCTTTAACTCTAAATTACAAGGTGGTGTAGCAGGCCCCAGCAGTAGCACAGGCCTGGTTATTTGACATTACCGTGAAGTTAACACTTTAAAGCAAACACTTTAACATTTCCATATTTGATTTTAGCTGGAGCTTAACATTGCCATAAAACATTTCACATCTGTAATTATTTTAGAAAACAGTTAGTAGAGCTAAAATTTTACAAGACATAATTGTCTCTTGATAAATTTGGCAAGTGGCTCCTGAAGACATTTAAAAATATATTTGAGAAAACATTTGTTTATTGAAACCATAGCTTTTTTTTACACCCAGGGTGACCCCCATCAACAAGTCTTTGTGTGGCGTGTTATTCTGATGATGAATGACAATATTACCACAATTTTTTAGTGTCAAGTGTCTGGTGAGTGTCAGCTGCAGTCAGTAAGACTAACCTAGTGGAATATTTAGAGAGATTCTGCTCCATTGAGACTTACATCATTGAGTGACTGTGTTTTTAGTTCAGATTAATGCAAGAGACGATGTAGACAGCAAACCATTTAGAATGAACGGTCAAGTTTAAGTCTTGCAAGAATGAAGCAAAGTACAAACATGTAACAATGGCGTATCGTTCACACACCCCTCATGACAGGTGCTGGATTTAGTTCATGTCTAGTTATGTCTATATCTATGTTTGGATTAGCATGAAGAACATGACATGAGCAGAACTGATATGACCTGAACAGGACAAGGAGAAAACAGTAATTAATAATTATAGGAAATTATAAATTACTACTGACTGTAACATACAATACACTTGTTAACAAGAGTCAGTGTCTGATCATATAAAAATTTGACACAAGTCACTTAACACAAAAATAAAAAGAAATAACAAAAAATATTTATTTCTATATTGCACTGATGGCAAATAAGGGGTGAATCTTGTTCTGTCTCTTAGTTTGTTTAACAAACTGGAATGGCCACTTCCAGGGTGTTAGAACCATTAAGAAGCGTGTGACCGTGAAAGCTTACAGGATAATGGCTGTGTGGTGGGCTAAAGCTCCACGTTAACAGCTTATTCGTATCTCCTACATGTTGTTTTTTTTAATTTACACCCCCACTTTGCACAAGTTATTGCCTGAATCTAACGAGTCCGTGTTTCAAGTGGCTAAATTTAAGATGTGCACAATTTTCTTTCAAATGAGTGACTAAAGAATCATTCCTGTTGTGTTCACACAGCGTAATGTCCAACTTTGTTGTCCTTTCTCCACCTAAATGGTCTTATTCACTGTGGTGATTCTTCTATCAGTGGAAGTTTTTTTGAAAGAATTTTAATGGCTACAATCTGAAGGATGAAACTTGATACACAGTCCCAGTTTTTTTTTTAAAGTATTTTAAGTATTAATTTTTTCACTTTTAAAATTCATCCAACAAAAGTGAAAGAATGGCACACAGACCAAAGTGCTTCACAAGTACTTATTATGTCACTCTTTTTTTGTTGTGTGATGTGTCAAAAATATCAAAATGATCTTTGGCAAAAACATGTTTTTTTCATTCTCATCTGAGAAATATACACTGTAAAAATTATTTTTTGAGGGTAGTAGATTTTATTTTTAATGTATTTACATCAAAGTAAAATATAGATTTTACCTACTTTTTTACCAGTAATAACATTACCTATAAATTCATAATTAAGTTTATCCAAATATATTGTATTAGTGTGTGCAGCGCCTGATAGGCTTATTTCCTTTAGTCCCGCCTCTTAATTCAAATTTTCACTGTCTGATAGAAAACAGCCTTTAACAAAGATTAGTAAGTGGATCTTAGACCATGAGTGACACTCACAGAGACCAGACAGAATTATACTCTATAGTGTGCTCTTGAGAAACACCGTCATGTATGAGTTTTATAGTTCAGTTTTTTCAGAACATTATCAGCTAAAACCTAAATGAGCAAGTGTTGAAAGTACACATCTAAAAATTGATATTAAACTGTTTGTTTATCCATTTTGACAGTAGGGGATATACTATACTAGTGGTGTGCGACACCGCTAGATTTAATATTGATGCGATACCAAGTAAATATGATGCTTAACAACAAACACACGGGAGGGGGAGCAAAGTGAGCCTGCTTTGTGACCGCAGCAAACATAGTCAGGTCACGTCTTAAATAAAACCGCTGCAATAAGAGAGAAACTGAAACTTAAGTATCAAAATTTATCGGTATTTGGATCAATTGAATTCAAACTTTATTAGGGACACAGAGCATCTGGTCCATAGAAATAAAAAAATAATAGTAATATAAAAACAAAACAAAAAAAAAAACGTACATATACATTATAAATAGAAGCAGGATCGCTAGTGTCTCCACATTGTAGATGTAAATCTCAAAGTGCTAATATCTTGACAGATCAGGGCTTGAATTATATAATTTGGCAATTTTATTCATCTGCACATAAAAGAATAAATACAGAAGCGAATAATGGCTGTACAGGATCTTACACCACAATTTACAAACATTTGTCACGGCCCCTCCTCTGCCTGGCAACCTGGGCGGTTCCTCCTGCAGGCAGGGGAGAGTCGTGAGTAATTGTACTCAGGTATTTAAACACATGCTAACCCTTCTTCTCTCTCTCTCTGTCTCTCTCTCAGCTCCTACAGGTATGGTTTGGTTGGTTATGTTGTTTTGCGGTCTTCTTTAGGTCTGCACTCAGTCATTTCACACATACAGATTCACACACCCATGCACCCTACATACACCTGACATACTCACATTCCTTCTTCTTTGTTAAAGTTAATGGTTCTTAGTTTAATTAATACTTTTGATTGGCCTACCCATGTTGTCTGTGTCCCCTCATTCTTTGCCACAGGCTATGAGTCGGCCTGTGACAAGTGGGGGCTCGTCCGGTTTAAAGTTAATTGTATTTTAGTTGTCAGCCCTGCGACTAACTGGCCACTGTCCAGGGTGTACCCCGCCTCAGGCCCAAAGCTGCTGGGATAGGATCCAGTCACCCGCGACCCCTAATGGGACTAAGCGGTAGAAAATGAATGAATGATGAATGAATGTATTTTAGTTTACTTTATTACTTTGGTTATAGTTGAAGTTGGTTTTTGGTTGAAGGTTCTTGTTCTCTTGGCTATGTTAGTCTATTTGTAGTTTGGCAATAAGTTGGCTTATTTGATTATTGTTTTTTTTAGTTAACTTTGGTTATAGCTAAGTTGGTTAGCAATTCACTCTAGACTTTTCTGGGTTTTTGTCTTGGTGGGAGTCCTCTCCTGTTCAAGTTTAACAGCGAGTGTCAATAGGAGGCTCGTGGTGTTTTGTTTTTAAGTGGCAGTGAACATGGGTAGAGGGTCCTTCCCCTATTCCCCTATATCGGCTCGGGAGCACCTCCGTGGACGTGGGGGGCCGCCAGTTTCTGGTTGTCTTTTCTACTCCACTGGTTTTGTCTGCATAAAACCCCACCACATGTGACTGCACAAAGACTAGGGTCCAGTTAGTTAGCTGTTCTGGGAGAATAGAGGAGTGTGGCTCCTGCCCTTAACCCAGACTGGCAGCAGGGCAGTTGTGTTTTTTTTTTTTTTTCTAGGCATTGGTAATGATTGTATTGGCTGAGGAAAATGTCTTCCATTTTGAATAGTTCTGTTCAGTCTCCTTCGGAGTTGGCCTTAGAGTTGTGTACTAAGGAGCAGTTAATTGAAATAGCTGAACATTATCAGATTGAAATTGTTGACAGAAAACTTAAAGAGACTAGGTTAAAGCAGGGTCTTTGGGAAGCGGGTGTTTTCTATGGTCAGTTGGATAGTAGTGAGGGTGCAAGTTTTAAGACTAGCCCTTCATTAACTTTTGAGCAACAGAGGGAGTCGTTGCAAATGCAGTTGGAGATTGAGCGATTGCGACATGCCAGACCAGAGGAAAGAGCACTACAGTTTGATGTTTCACAGAATCTTTGTTTGTTGCCTAAGTTTGGATCCGGATACGTACTTTATTTTATTTGAGCGTATTGCAGGAGCTAGAGCTTGGTCAGATTTGGAAAAGACTACGTTGTTGCAGTGTGCACTTGCAGGTAAAGCACGTGAGACCTTTTTAGCACTAGGCCCAGTGGCGCAAAAAGGGGGTATGGGGCATATGCGACGCATAGGGGCGCAGCACCTTGGGGGTGCCAAAGCGATGGTAAAAAAGTACTTTTTTTTTTTTTTTTTGTATTTCCTAAATGTAGCTTAGCTGCTGTTGTGCATTTCTAAATCATTTCAGTATTTCCGCAATACTATACAACATACAGTAGGCGCCCTCATTAGATTCCATAAATAAAATTAATGGAATATCGCGAGTGGGCGTGGCTGGCGGGGGCGCCGTGAGCGCGCTGAGCGATCAGGTAACATATGTTGTCACAGTACGCACACAGTTGTCTTTGGGGCTAAAAAAATGTGTAGATGTAGAGTATGTGTAGATGTGTAGAGTATTGTCTATTTTCCAGAAGAAAACAAAAATAAATAAAAAAAAGACAAATAGACACTGCCGAAACAAAGGCAATGGAGAGTTGTCATCAGTTGATGTTGCGCACTGTCACTATAGGGATACATGCAGCTTATAAGGGGAGGAAACTAGACCCTTTTCTGACCAATTAAACTGCAGGTATGAATATACAATAGGTACAGTTGATGAGACCCAAAATAATAAATTAAAAGACAAATTTGCTTTAACTGAATTCCTTTTCTGCAAATTAAGTTTATAAATACAGAAATGCCCAGGCAACCTCCGCTCATTTTAATAATAACATGCCATAAATCAGCTGCAGTTGTTCATTTGTAGACGTATCATCATGAATACATTATGTCTTCACCATATGTTATAGCTGGGCTGTAGGCAGCCTCATAAATCAAAACCATATTTAGCCCACTGCTGTCAGTGAAGTTGACTCCTGTGTAGCACACCAATAATTCTGTTCCATATCAGTCCTGCTTCTGTTGTGTATCAGGAAGGTGTCTTTACCAGAATGGCTGACATTAAATAACACGAGTGATGTCTTCTACAAAAAGCAATGACACACAGTAGGCTCTTCATGCGCACCACATATTTATTACCACATGCCATTAATGCCTTAAATAGTCATTGTGGCAGTTTGGCATTAGGTTCCACAAAATGTAGTTTTCTGTTAAACTGACCCTGCCACTAACTTACCTCAAGCCTGGCAAATATGGCAACACTTTTCATTTGTGTAAAATGAAAAGCAACTTTGAGCAGGAGGCAATCATGGTAGTAGGGCTAACACTTAGAGACAGTCACATGGTTCACACTCACATTCATTTACCAGGAAAAATTTAGATTTACCTGTACATGGATGACTGGATGTTGGGAGGAAGCTTAAGCAGCCAGAATGTATCCACGGAAACTGGAGGACTGTGAGTGTAATTGAGGCACAAATATTCTTCTAAAATACACTAAAAAAGACGTATAGGAAAAAAAACAAAGTCTTTTTTTTGTGTGTGTGTGTGTACAGTGGAGACATTGAAAGTTCCAAATAAATATGCCATCTGGCACAATAGCTGACAAGATGTACATACTTAGAGGGACTTATATTACATATCTTAAACAGACAAACAGTGTTTGAGAGGTAACAAAGACGTCGACAGCAGTGTAGATAAGTGCACCTAGAAATTCTGGTTTAAAGCTGATAAATAACAAAACAGGCTAGTGTTCTCCACTGCTGCAAGAGACCTGAAGTTCCTTGTGAGAGATGGGTAAAGACTGACTCCTCCTTCTTGGGAGTTCCTCTGGAGACTTTAGACAATTTCCCCAAATTCTGCTATGCAGCCGAGGGGTGTAGCTGTAGTCTTCGGCCCCCTTTACTTTGTGGACACGTTAGGAACATCTTGCAGTTGACCCTTCTTTGTCTGCACAACAAACACTGTCCTTCCACATTCACAAACAGTGTAATTTTTAAAATGTCAAAATCATCAATTTTTGGGACTTGCCGTTAAATAACCCTAAACTGGAAACAATGCATCATGCCGTAATGTCAATGTGGACCTTTTTGTATCTCACTTTTTAAAACAAACCGCATCAAAGAGAAGTTGCGTGGTACATATGAGTGGGCCACAGACAAAGCAGGAGACTGTGGTGCTCTTTGTTGCATTATTCAACAATGAGATGTGAACAAAGGGCGCTCTTTGAAGTGACTGCATGTCCTGAAGCTACAGGTTGCAGAGATGGGCCGTGATTAAAAATGTGTCCTCTGGCGTCGACCTTTCCTCTGAACAAGGGACTCCTGCAGAGGCCATGCTGCTGACTCTGACAGGCTGATGTATGCTTTATGTAACAAATAAGAGTTAAGATACAGAAATGAGAAGACTTTATTAAGCTGTAACATTTGTCTGTGACAAACTCTTCAGAAAAGTCAATTGTAAAGTAGTGTGTATGTTCAAGTAGAAACATGTCTTAAATGAATATATTTTTTTTCAAGCCTTTTCATATATTCATTTGTTGACTTAAATAGGTAATTTTAGTGTACACACTGAGTACCTCGAGATGTGCATATTTTTAAATTCTTTTTTTTAAATATAAAATGATGTTGTGTGTTTTCAAGTTAAATTGGTCTCTGCGCATATTTTGGCGGCAGATGTAGGCCTATGAGTTAAAAAAATAAATAATTGGCTAGTTTGTTTGATTGCCGCTTTTTCTACAAACAAAACTTTAAACTTTAAAACAGTTAAATTTACGTTTTACATTTGCGAGAAGGGCTAAAAATTCAATCCCAGGTTCAGTCTCTTCTTCATCTGAACCTGGAAAACTCTGGTCTTCCTCCCAGTGCATGGGGCAAGGGTAGGCTCAGCCTACCCAAATTTGATTCTTGCCTACCCAATCAAATGTAACAGAACCACAGAACACAACGATTTGTAATTTCTGATTGGGTGGGCAGTGTAAAGCCCGCCTCTAATGACAAGCTCAATGAAAGCAGAATGTGAGAAGTTATTTGACTGTCAAATTTATTAAATTAAATAAAGCCCTGCCCACATATAGTCTAACCAACAATACGTTTAATTCCACCATTCTTCCACGGCAAGTTTCACACTCCTAACAGGTAACAGTCACTGGGACTTTCCTGGATAAATAAAAGGTTAAATAATAAAAATGAAAAAAATAACATTATCAATGTTATATACAGCTGTATATAATGTAACACTGATAATGTTATAGGTCTTTTGAAAGGAAGCGTTCATGATTCCCAGCAACCTTTTGATAAGCAGGTTTTGATAAAAATTAATTCCCAGTGTGTGTTTTAACCTCTAGTGTGTTCAACAGTGGTGCAAATGACTGTAGAGAATATTTAAACATTTTAAAGGGCAACAACAGGATAAGACATCCAGTGGTTAAATAATTAAATGGAGATTTGCTCTTTTCCTTTTCCTTTTAGTTGACAGCAGAGGAGTGAGGAGGGCAGAGAGGGACAAAAAACTGTGTTAGAGCAATCAACTTCCATGTTTCACAGTAGGAATGGTGTACCTTTCATCATAGGCCTTGCTGACCTCTCTCCAAATGTAACGTTTATAGTTGTGACAAAAAAGTTACATTTTGGTCTCATTACTCTAAATGACTTTGTTCCAGATGTTTTGAGGCTTGTCTCTGTGCTGTTTGGTGTAATGTAAGTGGGATGCTTTGTGGCATTAGTAGTAATTGCTTTCTCGACCAAGCATCATCTTCAACCATCTTGAAACAGCCACACCACTTTTTTTTTTTTTTTTTTTTTAAGAGAGTCCTGTATTTCAGATGAAGTTATTTGTGGGTTTTTCTTTGCATCAACAGTTTTTCTGGCAGTTATGGCTGAAAATTTTGGTTCTTGGTTTTGTTTCAACAGAATCCCTCATTTTCTACTTCTTAAATCAAGTTTGAACACTGCTGATTGGCATTTTACATTTCTTCTTTTTATATCCCTTTCCTGTTTTATTCAGTTCAATTACCTTTTCCCACAGATCCTTTGACAATTCTTTTGCTTTTCCCATAACTCAGAAAACAGAAACGTCAGTGCAGCACTGGATGCGAGAAGGGTCTGTCAGGAGCCCAGAAACTCGCTGACCTTTTTTATACACACACTTACAAGCAAACAGATCACAGGTGAGGATGGTCACCATTAGTAGTAATTCAAACCTGTTTGTGTCAACTTGTGTGCATGTTATCAGGCCAAAATCCCCAGGGTATGTAAACCTTTTATCAGGGTAATTTGGGTAGTTTCTGTTATTAGGATTTAAAAAGAGTAAACACAAATTTTTGACAGTAAATGACTTCACCCAACCAGGCTAAGGCTAAGTGGCTGTTTTTGAAAGATCTAAAACATGAAACTGACATTTAATGTGTATTAGTATTGGTAGATAAAACAAACACGATTATTACACACAGCTGTAGTATGTGTGACTACGGCATCTGTTAGCGGGGGCACAACACCAGCTGCAGTCAGCACCGTAAAAGAGTTCTTTGTGTTTGTTAGGTGGCAAAACTATAATAAAATCTTTTTTTACATTTTCTTTGAAGAAAAATGTAGAAGAAACCCATTTCAATTTATTAAAATTGTTTGATTACAGTCATTTATTTAACATGTAGAACCTTTAAGACGGTTAAGGGGATGCTGCACAATTTGAACACTTTAAATTTAGGACTTTAAGGGCATTAGACATTACACAGAAATGTTTTTTTCTCTAAACCACCAACCAAGTTTGTGACTCAAAGTAAAATAGTTTTTGTACAACAAATCGTTTCAAATTATTGCTTAAATGTTAATGTTATCATTTTTTCAAGACATTCCAGCCTTTCCTGTACCCTAAGCAACCCTTGTTTATTTTGTTTAAAGCACAATCACTACTTTCTAAAAGATGCATTTTTAGCTTGCAAAAATGGTGTTTCTGAAGCATGACAATGGTTTTCCCTTAAATAAAGACAAAATATATAATTTGGGCCTTTCCCTTGTGCTGTGTGCTACCGCTGTCCTGTTGTGTTCAGTTTACACAGGGGAATGTGGTCAAAGACTGTTTACTTTGACGCCAAGGAAGTTTCAGGGTCAGCCATTAATATGCCTAAAAGTAGTTTAGCCCCGGGTGAGGAATATTGAAGTGAGACGCCACAAAAGCGGCCGAGATAAGTCAGAGCCAAGGACAAACGCATTGCAGCTCCATACACACGACCAAGTGCAAACTATTAGATTATCTGTAAACGCCACATTTGACAAGGGCTCCAAACTGATCCATATTTTGCTATAAGGAATTGCAATGCACACACTATTAAATCCCTTTTAAAAATGGAAACCTCATTATTCTGTTGCTAGTGCTGTATCTAGTGAGGCACGTTTGCCGAAGTCACACAAGACCAAGGCCAAAGATAGAGCAGTGTGTTGGGACAACAGATAATCTCCACCACTCCCTGGCTCTGGGCGCCCTCTTGAACAAAGAAAGGGTCCTCTGAAATTCCCCCAGCCACAGGTTGAGCAAAGGTGCCACAATTAACACCCCCACCACTGGACTGGACCCCCAAATAGCATCCACCTCTGACCCGGACAGAGCGTCCACCTCCATCACATCACTGCCTTGGACCCTCCCAGTACCATCAACACCTTCTGCAGACTCCTCCATCTCCATTCCATTTACGGATTCACTAATGGGATTTCCAAAATCACCTGGAAATTTTGATTAAATCTGGAATTAAACTTGTACCCCTTACGTCTAACTTGGCCAGGTTCTATCATCATCCCTACAAACATCACCTTCATTGCCACCCAGGAGCACCGCTTTCACCAAACTCCCACCAGCTCCGCCCTCTCGGCCAACACAGTCACTCCTCTCCTTGTCAAACCCCCTCAACCTCCTCCCAGACCAGGACCAAAGGCCCTGTCTAGCATAAATGCTACTATCAGCAATTAGGACACTGAGGTCCTCTACTGTCCCAGGAATTTTCAACATAATAAACCACTTATCAACCTGAGGCCTTAGGAGAGAACACTTCCCCCTAGCTCCTTAGCTACATTCGGAAGTTGCAGATTGGATAAGAGAATAACAGTTAGATTGTCTAATCAGACAAATCTGATTCAAATCCCCTGCAAACAGATAATGTTGCACTGCCATTTGTCCCGTAAGCACAAACAACAGTGAGAAACCTATCCCTGACCTGAAGGCGCAAGGAAGCGACCCTCTTGTTCACCGGGGTGAACTCCAACAAATGGCAGGGGCAATGAGCAAGCCCACACCAGCCCGCCGTCTCTAACCGCAGGCAACTCCAGAGTAGTGGAGAGTCCAGCCTCTCTCGAGGAGTTGGGTTCCAGAGCCCAAGCTGTGCGTGGAGATGAGCCCGACTATCTCTAGTCGGTATCCCTCAACCTCCCGCACAAGCTCAGCCTCCTTACCCCCCAGCGAGGTGACATTCCATGTCCCTAGCGCCAGATTCTGTGTCCAGGGATTGGGTCGCCGAGGCAACCGCCTTCGACTGCCACCCAATCCACATTGCACCGGTCCTGTACAGTTCCTCCTGCAGGTGGTGGGCCCACGAGAGGTCGGCCCCACCTTGCTCCTTCGGGCTGAGCCCGGCCGGGTCCCGTGGCCACCAGGCGCTCGCATACGAGCCCCAACTCCGGGCCTGGCTCCAGGGCGGGGCCCCGGGTGCGCCATACCGGGCGACATAACGGTCCTTTATTTTTTCATATCCATAAAGGGTTCTGATTTCTAATAATTATATTAAATCAGTTCTGCATGACATGATGCCCCTAAGTAGGCTATTGTTTAACTTTAGGTTAACCTGAACAATAAACTGGGCTGGACTGATCACACAACTGCCCTCTACAAGAAGGGCCAAAGTCAACATCCTTCATCCCTTCTGCTGTCAAAGTGCACAGCACACATACAGTCAATCACAGCCACACAAAAAGTGTGTAGCCCATTGGTATAATATATTTATGTACAGGCTAATGTATAGATATGTTGTTATAATTATACCACATCTCATCTCTTGTGCTATTAATTCCATTGCTGGGAATATTAATATAATTATTAATAGCCTATATTATTACTATTATTAATGACTTTTTTACTGTAGAGGAAAATAAAAATTGTCAGATTCAGGAAATTTTCTACCAGAGAATTGGTTTATTTCTTTAGGACAGCGTACAATGTACATTGCAGAGATGCTTGTAGAAGATTATAGCTTATCAGCTATTTTCCATCTGTAGTCCTATTTTGTACATGTTTTTGGTGGTAGGGGAAACCGGAGTATCCCGAGGAAACCTACGCAGACACAGGGAGAACATGCAAACACCACACAGAAAGGCCCTGCCCTGGATGGGAATTGAACCCAGGTCCTTGTTGCTGTGAGGCCGGAGTGCAAACCTACTTCCACCATGCTGCCAAGATACCAGATTTTTTATCATTAAATATGTCCTATAATAGAGCTGTCATGTCACAACTGGCAAAATTAATATAAATAACGTGAAATCTAATTCTTGGTAAGAGGCTCATATTTTTGTTATAATTAGGCTATATTTTATAGTCTAAAAAAATTACCTGATAAACACTAAATAAGTCATATGTTTTTATATCTTTTAAATGTTGTTATTCCACAGTGGTAATTGTTTAGCCCAACGCTTTTATGTTGAAAGGAAGTGGTCTCTGTTTACAACGGCCAACTTCCTTTTCTAAATTTGTTGTAAAGTTTGAGAAGGGTACAAGGGGATATCCTGAAAACAAGCATTTATAATTGTAAACTTGTACATAACTAAATGAATTATACTTCGTACACGGACCCTAAAACTTCTGACCTACAGAAGTAGTTCTTTTATAGGACAGTCACTACATGACACAGGCCAGGGCTGTTCAACTTCAGTGGAATTATTGGACAGAAATACTTAATAAAAACAACAATAATGAGTCTGAGAACAAGTAATGCACTTAGCTTTTTTTATTGTTGAATTACTTCATTACTTGTCATTTCCTTACCTAAACCTAAAAAAAAGCTACAGTTTATTTAAACTTAATGTCACTGCTAGCTAACATTTCTTTAGTTAAATATTATAATTTTTACATACAACACAATTTCAGACACATTTCTAAAACTTTTATCTAACACGTCAATAAAGGCAAAAAGTACACAAAAAGTAAAGAGGAAACTATAATGGGCAAAATTGTTTCTTTGCAGCTAAAGTCATATTTTTATCTTGTAGTATTGTGGTATTTAGAGAATAAACTTAAAAAAATAGACATCTGAACAGGACACGCACAATAATTTAATATTACAACCTTTAATTAGTGACAGTGAGAGTGTGTTGTGTTGTGAAGGCAGGGACCTGCATCAGAGGCAGATAACGGACTGTAAACACAACTTAACTCTAACAAAACTCTAATTTTCAACTTTGAACAACAAAAGTGTCTAATACAAGCATAAACAAGTGTTCAACTCTCATTTTCCTCATTTCTCTTACATGGACGCTCAAAAAAGCATTAAATTGCCAGTAAATAAATAATTTTTTGTGCAGTCAGTTAAAATTGAATAATTTCCCAAGGCACAACCTCCCAAGAAACACTAGCATGCAGAGAAGCACTCTGGTGAATGTTCTGTTGTCAGCCCAAGGCCATGTACTGTTATCTGTTATTAAACTGCATCGAACTTAAATTACTGAATCATAGTGGTCTTTTCAATCATCACTTCCAATCTGAACCTGGAGAGTGAATCAGAATTCCTTCACACAGTAAATGTTTTGGTAATGCACTTTAAGTTACTGTACTGTATCTTTTATAAAGGTTTATTGTTTATTGAGGGGATTGTCTGCCCCAGATGTGTGTGTGTGGGTGTGTGTGTGTGTGTGTGTGTGTGTGTGTGTGTGTGTGTGTGTGTGTGTGTGTGTGTGTGTGTGTGTGTGAATGGAAGCATCATGTAAAGTGATATGGTGCAGCCAGGTACAAAAAAGCGCTATGTAACGCACACTATTTACCATTTTACCAAGTTATTTGTAAAATAATTTTTACATTCATAGACTGGGCTTAGTTTTGAAGACTGTCTGAACATTCTAATTTATACTTTCCTATGTAAAACATTCACAATTTACATGTGATACAAAGGTATGGCAAAATTAAATGATTAAAAATAAAGTTAATTACCTTCTTAGTCTGTGTTTATTAAAAGTTAACATGTTGTGCAATTAATTGCAATTAATTACAGCCAGATCTGCGGTTAATTTGTAAATTTTAATCGATGCAGCCGTAGTTTTAACCTTTTTAATGTTTTATAAGCTGGACGACTGGTCCACATACATTTATACTGTGCATATCTGTCAAGATTAATGAAAACCCAGAAACATTATAAAAAATCAATCAAAAAGAATTTACACATTTTTTACTGTTACCTATAGTTGTGCCTTGGCAGAATTTGTGATATTTATTTTATTTTTTTTCAGAGAACATAAATTATATTTGGGTAGTCTCTGTTATCATCATTTTAAACACAGTTTGATAATAAATGGCTTCACCCAACCACTAACTAAAGTTTTTGTGTTAGCATTCATATTGTTGGAAAAACTGCACCCAAAAAAATCACAAATTCGGCTAGGAAATTTTATTTATATAGCACAATTTATACACTGGGTAACTCAAAGTGCTTTACAGGAATAAAATACAATTTACAAGATTTAGATTAAGAAACATAAGAAGAATTAAAGCCGCAAGCGGCGATAAAGGCCCTCGCCTCCCTTGAGACCGCGGGGACACATATATTCGGAGGATTGCATGTCGTGCTTTAAAGCAAATTTGGAGCTGTTTAGATGAAAACCCTTTAGCACAAGGGGTGCGATTTAGGTGGTCACGCATTCCACCCAACATAGTAGATTTTCTGTTGAGTTTACGGTATGGCTGTAATAAACTTTTCTGTTTGCCCTGAGGTGTCCTATGGATGTACCAAGTTTTGTATTTCTACATTGGAAAAATTTACTTTCATTTTCCATAGAACCAATGTATTTTGACTTTTCTAGGGGTCGCCACTGAGTCATTTTTCGTATTTTTTTTTCGTGGACTTCAAATACATAAATTTTTTGCTGGGCTTGAAATCTGGGACCAATAAAAATGACTTTTAGTTGTACGTTTACTGGGTTAAATTGAGGATCATTTTGCAGAAAAATATGATAAAAAATATATACCGAATTATAATAAAAAAATATAACTCGAGCAAAAAAGTCTAGAAAAACGCTTGTCTATTTTACATACATGTGTTTAGCTCATTTTGCCCAAGTTTGGTGTCTGTGGAATGAAGCAGCTATTGTCTGTGTACTTTTAAAAAAGAGGTGTATTTTAAGTCGGTTCACATTTTCAATTCAAAATGGCCGCCTTCCCGTGTGTGATAGGGTGTGGTCCCCATTGGCTTTTTGTTCATAAGCCCATGGTGGATGTTCATAAGTTTTATTTGCCTCACGACAAACTAAAAATTTCACTTCACATTGACTTTTTTCACATTTTTGGGACGTTGCTATGGCAACACATTTATAGATAGGGGGTGGTTGTCATTGGCTTTTATGCTCGTCATGACATAAGAGATGTATGTACCAAATTTTATGTCTCTATGACAAACTAAATTCTTGGGTCCCATTATAAGTTTGTAGGGGGCGCTGGAGAGCCATTTCTAAAGATAACCCTTTTATTTACATATTTTTGTGTTCAGGTCATGAATGTGCACAAACGCCTTTTTGGGTCCAACTCGATCCGAGAAGGCGTTTGAGAGTTAAGAGATGTTTTATTTTCACAAAAATGGCCACCTCGTTACAGGCTTGCCACACCCATACCCGATAAGATATCATAAACAAAGTCACAACTTTGGTTGGCACATATGTCTAAATGATACTTACCAAATTTGGGGCCATTTCGATTAAAACACAATGATTTGCATCTTTCTGCACAAGGGGTGCAATTTTAGTGGCCGCGCGTTTTACCCCACATGGCGGACTTCCTGTTAAGTTTAGGGTGTGACTGTCATTGACTTTTCTGTTTGCCCTGAGGTGTCCTATGGATGTACCAAGTTTCATTTTTCTACGTTGGAAAAAAGTTACTTTCACTTTCCATAGGCCCAATGTATTTTGACTTTTCTAGGGGTCGCCACTGAGTCATTTTTCGTAATTTTTTTTCGGGGACTTCAAATACATACAATTTTCGCCGAGCTTGAAGTCTGGGACCAATAAAAATGACTTTTCGTGCATGTTCACTGGGTCAAATTTAGGATCATTTTGCAGAAAAAGAAAGAGAAAAAAAAAAAAAAAAAATCCGAGCAAAAACAATAGGCCCTCCCGGCCATCACCGGCTCGGGCCTAAATATATAACTCGAGCAAACAAGTCTAGAAAAACGCTTGTCTATTTTACATACATGTGTTTAGCTCATTTTGCCCAAGTTTGGTGTCTGTGGTATGAAGCAGCTATTTTCTGTGTACTTTTAAAAAAGAGGTGTATTTTAAGTCGGTTCACATTTTCAATTCAAAATGGCCGCCTTCCCGTGTGTGATAGGGTGTGGTCCCCATTGGCTTTTTTGTTCATAAGCCCATGGTGGATGTGTGTACCAAGTTTTATTTGCCTACGACAAACTAAAAATTTCACTTCCCATTGACTTTTTTCACATTTTTGGGACGTTGCTATGGCAACACATTTATAGATAGGGGGTGGTTGTCATTGGCTTTTATGCTCGTCATGACATAAGAGATGTATGTACCAAATTTTATGTCTCTATGACAAACTAAATTCTTGGGTCCCATTATAAGTTTGTAGGGGGCGCTGGAGAGCCATTTCTAAAGATAACCCTTTTATTTACATATTTTTGTGTTCAGGTTATGAATGTGCACAAACGCCTTTTTGGGTCCAACTCGATCCGAGAAGGCATTTGAGAGTTAAGAGACGTTTTATTTTCACAAAAATGGCCACCTCATTACAGGCTTGCCACACCCATACCCGATAAGATATCAACAACAAAGTTACAACTTTGGTTGGCATATGTGTCTAGATGATACTCACCAAATTTGGGGCCATTTAAATTAAAACACAATGATTTGCATCTTTCTGCGCAAGGGGTGCGTTCATGTTCACTGGGTCAAATTTAGGATCATATGGGGAGAAGAAGAAAAAAAAAAAAAAATAATCCGAGCAAAAACAATAGGCCCTCCCGGCCATCACCGGCTCGGGCCTAATAAATAAAATAATCCGAGCAAAAACAATAGGCCCTCCCGGTCATCACCGGCTCGGGCCTAATAATAATAATAACGGAGATGAGCAGATATGATAGGTCCTTTAAAAACTTTAAAACACTTTAAGTTGTAATGTAGGCGGAGCTAAAGAGGAAGGTTTTTAACCTCCCCTTGAACATTATTAAAGTTGAAGCTTGTTTTACTTCATCTGGGAGGCTGTTCCAGGTTTTTGCTGCATGAAACTTAAACGCTGCTTCACCCTGTTTAGTTCTAACTCTGGGCACGAGCAGAAGGCCTGTCCCAGATGTTCCCAGTTTCCGAGGAGGTTCATAAGCAACTAGCATGTCAGAAATATATTCTGGTGCTAAACCATTTAGAGACTTGTAAACCAGCAGTGGATACGTTTCTCTAAGTCTGGTTGAGACATTATCCCTTTGACTTTGGAAATGTTTTTAAGGTGATAAAATGCAGATCTTAATGTGACTGAAAATTCAAGTCTCAGTCAATGATCAGCCCTAGATTTCTAACTTGATTTTTAGATTTTAAAGAAAGAGACTCGAGGTGACTGCTGACTCTTTCCCTTTGTTTCTGTGGCCCAAAGATGAATAATTCAGGAATATAATACAGAAAAAAGCTTTGAAAGTGTAATCAATGTCTCAAATCTCTACAATTTTTGTGCATAGTTTTAATAAAACAAATTATAAGAACCAATAAAAAAAGGCGGAAGCCAAGAACAAAAGGTTGTTGTGTCACGCCCACTTTACTTTGCTCACATCTGATTGATCCACGTTGGTTTGGCAGCCTCTAAACCAGAATAAGACCTGCTCTAGAGCAGGGTATCTGTGTGGCTTCACACTTTTTTTTCTTTTTCTATCCATTTTCCTTAACTTCAAATGATTTATGTGAATGAGGGAGAAAAACTTAAAAATATTGGTATAAATTATGGTGACACATTTAAAATATTCTGAAATTAAGTAAAATTATTCTGACATAGAGCTGGCCAATATGGAAAAATACATATATTTGTGATAAACAGCTCTGTAAAAATTAAGAGACCAAAATTATCAGTTTCTCTGGTTTTACTATTTATAGGTATGTGTTTGGGTAAAATTAACATTTTTGTTTTAACAATAAAATACTGATAACATTTTTTCCCAAATTCCAAATAAAAAATATTGTAATTTAGAGCATTTATTTGCAAGAGGATAGTGATGACCTTAGAAGAGTTTTTTTTTTTTTTTATACTTTTCCTTATTAAATAAGATTTGGTTCAGGTGATCACCTAATCAGCACCTCAGAATGAGGTGTGGCTGTGTTGGGACTCAACAGACATTGGAATGGAATGGCTTCCAAACTTGTAGAGATGCTGAATGCTAGAAAAAATTGCAATGGTCTCTTAATTTTTTCTGTATTGAGCTGTATTAAGACAATATATTTTTTAATGTTCTATAAAGCAGGGGTCCCCAAGCCGCAGCGCACAAGGGTTACGCAGAGAAAAACGTCATTCTACTTCCACCGGAACCTCTTTCCCACGTTTGAGTGCACTTGACTAACTCCCAGCTCTGTGTGCTGCCAATTTAGCCAACAGATTGAAATGAACTAAAATGAACATAAAAACAATTATATCTGAAGCGCTTATTTGATAAGCCTAATGATGACACAGCAGAAGCCACCACTTCCAACAATAAGAAAGCTGCATTTAAGAGAATATACCACGAGTCCTACTAAAATCATGGCTTCATCTCACACACTTCCCAACCTGCTTTGTGTAATATGTGGCTATCGGCTATCAAATGAGGCTTTCCCCATCCACAAAAGACCCTCAAACTCGTATTAAATGGATCCATAACCCATTTTTGAACTAGCCAGGTGAATCGGTCTCATCTCATAAGACCCCCACCCTAATGGTGTGTGAAAACATTGCTAAGTTTGAAAGTGGTCCATGGTATTTAAAAGGTTGGGGACCCAAGCCTCGTCTTTAACGTAATCTTTCACAACGTGGGGCATGTTAGCTTTTTACCAAACAGATTTAATAGCTAGTTATCAAAAAAGATGCAAGCCTAGCTCTGAGCACTTGAACATGCTGTGAACGCGTGGCTCGATTGGCTTTTCCCCTCCTTCTTCTTGTCAAACTACGCAGCCTATTTCAGACGCATAGACACAAACTTTAACTTTACTAGTATAAATAAATATTACTATCAAACCTACACCTAGGCGTTTAAATGTAGGCTACCTTAGTTCAGAGACATGGCGCGCGGTTGAGGACGAGGAGGTGTTTGCCCGGCTGGGCATCATACACACCACATAGGAAGATGTGGGTTATAACAGTCCGCTGGGAGTCAAGATTCTGTGTTGTTTGTCCATACTCAGATTGTACTGATCTTTGTGTCCAAAGTCTCATTTAACGCATCATTTGTCTGATCAATATTAATACCAATGTTGGGACTGATTTTATTGATATTGATCAGTGGGCACCTACTGACTGTGGGTCCTGGGGCAGTCGTGTTACTAAGAAAACTATCACATTCTCTATTTAAAAGAAACCATTAAATTAATAATTAAATTATGTGACTTTTGACCTCCAAACATGAGGTTTGTAAAACCTACGTGCACGGTGTCATACATGTCATGGTGCGGTCAATGCATAAACGTAATAGAATCAAATGAATAAAAAACCTGGGTATTGTCACTCTACATGACTGCTGTGATTCAGCCTTTATGCTGTATGTTAGTCATCCTTAGACACCAGCTCGAGGTATTACATAAAACGCTTTTGACTATTTTTCAATGTATGATTTAATCACAGCAGCAACACAACAGCTAATCACATGTTTTTTTTTTTGTTTTTTTTTACTTTACTTTTTGGAGAGTTGAATTCTGTTTAGAAAGGACTCATTCAGAAGCTCATAAATATGCATCAGCCTTTCTAGAATATCCTGATGAGACAGGATGTCATTATAAAACACACAGGGATGTATACTTGACTTGTTAATCTGCATCCTATTTTGTAACTCCATGCATCCTGTTTTAGAGCACTCATAAAATACAGCCCAAAACCACACAAACAAGACAAACTCCAAGAAGAAGGGTTTTTGTTTTAAATGTTCCTAAGGATTGTCTGCAGAAATGTCTCAGATACAATTGATAGAATGGTTTGTCTTTGTCTGTGGAGGTGCTAAGCAGACTACTTACGATAATGATGAAATTAGCCCGGCAAACCTCCTAGACCCTTAATTGAATGAGGTCTAATGTGTCTGATGACCATGGCCAATTCTCTGATTTTGTTGCATCTGGTGTCTGGAGTGATACATTGTTACCTGCTTTCTTTAATTATATTACACACTTTATTACATTTCCAACAGCAGCATTTGTCATATTAAATCACATTAGACGTGCCTCGTAACCTTGTTTTAGCTCATTCACATAATTAAATACTCACACTAAAACATAACCAGAGGCTTGTTTTGGTAAAACATGTTTCCTCTATTTTACAATAAACCATTTCTCATTAATGGGCAGGCTGTGACAGGTGTTTAGAATCATATCCGAAAACTATAAGGACATTTCAAAAACACACACAGTTAAAGCATATTTCTAATACTCAAACAATGAAGTTAAAGAGTGCTTTAAAATGTGCAATTCACAAATCAGGAAAGATAAGGGAGGGTAGACAGAAGGTGTGTGTGCGTGTGTGGGTGGGGGAGGGGGTATGTAAAGCTGTAATTAATATTTAATAGCGTTATGGCTATATGCCTACCACCTATATCCTTTTGTTATGTATTTAACAATATTGTGGCCTTCTAGTCTAGTGAACAAATCTCAGCAAATGAAGGTAAAGCCTTGAATCAAGCATGTGTTAAGTCAAAAGGAATATTGTTGTTTTATTGTAAAAACTAAAGAGAAATGAAGATGTCACACGTATTGTCATTGTATTTTTTAAAATGGAACTAAAATCAGTGTTTATAACATTGTGTCGTACTTTTATTTTTTATATCTTCATAAATTGAGTTAGCCTCCAAAAGGAATCTCTGTCTCATAGCTTGTTTCTCATTAATACCACATCAGTCACAAATAACTTTGCAATACAATATAATAAGAATGACTAAATAGTGAACAAATAACATGGCATTATAAACAAATAAATCAGTCAAAATAATTTAAATGTTTTTGTGACACATGTAAACACACTTACTTCCAAGATGGCGCCGCTGTGTCCGGCCGCCGTCCAGGTCGCTCCGCTTAGATTGTGTTCTTATTTACTTTTTTACCTACTTTTGCTTTCTCTTTTTACACACATTACCTCTGCACTGATTTCATACGAAAAGGTAATACTTTTGGACATTGGACAACGCTTCACTGACCTGTTCCACGACACTTTATCCTCCAACTCGTCGTGGCCACCTGAGATTCTCCGGGGCGCCGGGGTAAACAATGGTCACCTGAATAGCCACCCAAGGCGTCGGAACAAGAAACACCGCGGGAGACGGGCTGGGATTCGCAACAGACTGAGGAAAAGAGCACACAGCCCTCCTCTACCGAGCATTTTGCTCGCCAATGTCCAGTCTCTGGAGAATAAGATGGATGATCTTAGAGCCAGGATAAACTTCCAACGGGACATTAGGGACTGTAACATCCTTTGTTTGTCTGAAACGTGGCTCACGCCCTGGGTCCCGGACGCTGCTGTAACGCCGTCTGAAAACTTCTCTGTTTTACGGATGGACAGGACAGCCGAGGCCGGCAAATCCAAGGGTGGGGAGTTTGTTTCATGATTAACAAGAAATGGTGTGACCCCAGGAATATCTCCACTCTGTCGCGCTCCTGCTCGCCTCATCTGGAACACCTATCCATTATTTGCCGCCCATCCTATCTGCCTCGGGAGTTTTCATCGATCATCATAACTGCTGTTTACATCCCTCCACAAGCAGACACTGGCTTGGCTTTGTCTGTGCTTCACGATGCGCTCAGCGGCAACATCAACAAACATCCCGACGCTGCTACTATCATCGCTGGGGACTTTAACAAAGCCAAACTCAGGAAAGTCATGCCTAATTTTTATCAACACGTATCCTGTCCATCCAGAGGACCAAATACACTGGATCATTGCTACACTCAGTTTAAGAATGCCTACAAAGCTCGCTCACTACCGGCTTTCGCAAATCGGACCATGCCGCCATTTTCCTCACACCGAATATAAACAACGGCTCGTTCAAGAACCTCCGGTGCAGAGGGTGGTGACGCGTTGGTCCGCCCAATCAGAAGCAACGTTACAGGCGGCTCGATGGCGTAGACTGGGTCATGTTTCGCGCAAGCTCATTGGGCGTCAGCGAGTTCACGGATGTAGCGCTAAGCTTTGTAAACACGCTAGCCGAACAAGCTACGGACAAAATAACTATACGGTCTTTCTCTAATCAGAAACCGTGGGTGGACAGATCAATCCGTGCAGCAATAAACAAACGCACTGCTGCTTACAACGCCGGTCTTCTGTCGGGAAACATGAGCGAGTACAAAGCATCGTGCTATGCTCTCCGACACGCAGTAAGTGCCGCAAAACACAGACAGAGGAACGCATTGAGTCACATTTCCAGCTAAATGACTCGACGCATGTGGCAAGGACTAAGGACCATCTGTGACTTTGGAAATAAATCCTCTACAGTGGTGAGAGCAGATCCGTCGCTGGCTGGCGAGCTTAACACTTTCTACGGCCGCCGAAGCAATCAAAGCAGTGGGAGTCTGCCGATCAGCGCGTCAGGAAGCAGCCGTCAGAGCAGCGATCATCATGCGATCACCGTGGCGGAGGACGAGGTTCGAAAGGCACTAAAACGAGTGAATGTAAGGAAAGCAGCTGGACCTGATGGGATTTCTGGCCGTGTTCTGCGGTCCTGCGCTGATCAGCTCGCTGGTTTGTTTACATCCATTTTTAATGAGTCTCTTGCCACATCGGTGGTTCCCACCCCATTCAAAAATCGACCATCATCCCTGTGCCAAAAAACAATAAACCCTCTTGTCTAAATGACTATCGTCCAGTTGCCCTCACATCAATAGTCATGAAGGTCTTTGAGGGACTGGTTAAAAACGTCATCTGCTCCTCCATCCCGGATACTTTGGACCCCCTTCAGTTTGCTTATCGCCTAACAGATCCACAGATGATGCCATCTCTCACATCCTGCACTCTTCTCTCACACACATTGACAGCAATAACAGGAACTATGTAAGACTGCTATTTATTGACTATAGCTCAGCTTTTAATACTATAGTCCCCATTAAGCTAGCTTCCAAACTCATAGACCTCGGACTGAATCCTTCACTTTGCAACTGGATCCTTGATTTCCTCACCGGCAGACCTCAAGTGGTGAAACTAGGCCAGTACACCTCCAGCTCCATCACACTGAACGTAGGAGCCCCACAGGGCTGTGTCCTGAGTCCCCTGCTCTACTCCTCTACACACGACTGCATGTCCTCGCACAGCTCCACATCCATTATCAAATTCGCTGATGATACTGTGGTTCTGGGCCTCATTCACAACAACAATGAGACCGCATACTTGGATGAAGTAGGAAAATTAACATCATGGTGCCAGGACAACTGCCTCTCCCTGAATGTGAGCAAAACAAAAGAACTGATTGTGGACTTCAGGAAGACGCAGCAGCAGCCCTACACTCCTCTTACAATAGGCGGGACCCCTGTGGAGAGGGTGAGTAGCTTCAAGTACCTTGGTGTAAACATCTCTGAGGACCTGACTTGGACTACTCACACTCAAACTCAGGTAAATAAAGCCAGGCAAAGACTGTACTATCTCGACAGCTGAGGAAATTCAGGGTCTCACCAGCAATCCTGAAAACTTTCTATTCTGGAGCTATAGAAAGTGTATTGACTCAATGTATCTCAGTGTGGTATGGGAACAGCTCCAGTCAAGACTGCAAAGCCCTGCAGAGAGTTGTGCGCTTAGCTGAGCGCATTTCAGGGTCTGCTCTCCTCTCTGCAGGACATCTACCACAAACGCTGCAGAAGCAGAGCTGCAAAAATCACCAAAGACTCCACCCACCCCAGTAATCATATTTTCACTCTGCTGCCATCTGGTAAGCGCTACCGTAGCCTGATGGCAAAAACTGAGAGACTTAGGAGGAGTTTTTTCCCACAGGCCATCAGGCTCTTGAACTCAAAACCAGCTACCTCACATTGACACACTGACAGTGTCACTCTGTTTTGCTACAAACTGTTTTGCACATTTGCTTCCTGCACCTTCATGTGATTCTTAATATTTAAGACCACAGCTAAATGCATATATGCACATTGTACATCCCTGTACATTTTTTAATATTTTAAGTCTACAGTTCATGTACATTATTTTGCGATCTAGATTTATTCCCACATTACACACTTTTTATATTTTTTAGATTTTATTCTTATATTTTTTATTGTTTACTTTTATTTCATTCTCACATAGCTACATTTATGTATATTTTCATCTGTGTGTTTTCCTAATAATTGCACTGTCCATGGAGCGGACCTGACTCACATTTCACTGCTGGTTATATATGCTGTATATAATTTTGTACGTGACGAATAAAAATCTTGAATCTTGAATCTTGAATCTTGAATGTAAATCATGATATCATATAATTTGATGTCATTAGCAAATGCAAGTTTAATTAGTTTAGTTTTTAATTTGTTTGTTTGATCTTAATACATGGACTTCTCTGGTGTAGTGGTCTTGTGTGTATGACAGAGGTCAAGGTATATGACCCCAGGAAGCAAGACATATATATATATATAGTATATATATATATATATATATAGAGTATATATATAGTATTAGTATAGCGGCTGGTTAGCTCAGCTGGTAAGGACATGGCCTTTCACACGGGGACCCAGGTTCGAATCCCCCTCGGGGTGCTATCCAGTGTGGGTCCTTAGGCAAGACCCTTCGCGCTACTGCCTACCTCATAATGATGAGAGACAATAAATGCTATGAGAAGCCGGCTCAGACGTCGCCCGGCCAAACAAGGTCTGCGTCAGGTGTTGGGGAACCAGAGCAACTTGATGACAAATGGGCTACTGGAACAAGACGGAGATGGGCGAGATGCGATAACAAGGACAGGTACCCAAGAGGTACAACCAGATACCCATACCTGAAGCACTTGAAACTGCCAAACAAAGGCTCCAAGCCTTGGCCAGCCGCCTAACGAGGTACACGAGAGAGAACGAAGCCAGAAGAATAAACCGGCTGTTCGCAACTCAACCTGCAAAAGTGTACGCTCAATGGCAGGGTAATAACAGCAGAGCAGACCCTCCAAGGCTGGAAACTGAACAATACTGGAAAAGTATATGCGATGCACAGTGGCTGGTGGCTCTGAGAGAGGACCACAGCAACCTCCCTGAACAGAATCCAGTCACCATCACAGCGGCAGACATCCAAGAAAGACTCTCAGGACAGCACCGGGCCCTGACAGGATCCACACCTACTGGCTAAAGAAGCTCACTGCACTCCACGAGCGCCTTGCAGCACAAATGAACCAGCTGCTAAGGGATGGGACGCACCCTGAATGGCTTACCGAAGGGCGTACAATCCTGATCCTGAAGGATCCCACAAAGGGTACAGTCCCATCCAACTATCGGCCAATAACCTGTCTCTCCACAACATGGAAGCTCATGTCAGGCATCATTGCGGCTAAGATAAGTGGGCACATGGATCAATACATGAGCAAAGCACAGAAGGGCATCGGCAAGGAAACCAGAGGAGCTAAACACCAACTCCTGGTTGACAGAACAGTCACCCAAGACTGCAGAACCCGACACACCAACCTGTGCACTGCCTGGATTGATTACAAGAAAGCATATGACTCAATGCCACACACATGGATCACTGAATGCTTGGAGATGTACAACATCAACAGGACTCTAAGAGACTTCATTGCAAATTCAATGAGGCTGTAGAAAACCACCCTTGAGGCCAATGGCAAGCCACTTGCACAAGTATCCATCAAATGTGGCAGATGCTCTATCCCCACTGCTGTTCTGCATAGGCCTGAACCCCCTCAGCCAAATAATCGACAAGACTGGCTATGGATACCGACTCAGGAATGGGGCCACCATCAGTCACCTCCTCTACATGGATGACATCAAGCTATACGCCAAGAGTGAGCGGGACATCGACTCACTGATCCACACCACCAGGATCTACAGCTCTGACATTGGGATGTCATTCGGGCTTGAGAAGTGTAGTCGAATGGTGACGAAGAGAGGGAAGGTAGTCCACACAGAAGGGGTCTCACTCCCAGAAGGAACAATAGCAGACATTGAGGATGGTTACAAGTACCTTGGAATACCACAGGCAAATGGCAACCTCGAAGAGGTAACAAGGAAAACAGCAACTGCCAAATACCTCCAACGAGTAAGGCAAGTCCTAAGAAGTCAGCTCAATGGCAAGAACAAGGCACGGGCAATAAACAGCTACGCCCTGCCAGTGATCAGATACCCTGCGGGAATAATAAGGTGGCCAAAGGAAGAGATACAGATCACAGACGTTAAGACACGAAAGCTCCTCACCATGCATGGAGGGTTCCACCCCAAATCCAGCACCCTGAGACTGTACGCTAGCCGTAAAGAAGGCGGCCGTGGACTAGTGAGTGTGAGAGCCACTATCCAGGATGAAACATCCAAGATCCACAAGTACATCAAAGATAAGGCCCCAACAGATGACGTGCTCAGTGAATGTCTCAGGCAATGGGGAACAGAGGAAGAGGAGCTGGAGGAGGGACCATCATGGGAGGACAAACCCCTACATGGGATGTACCACCGAACATAACTGAAGTGGCTGATATCAAGAAATCCTACCAATGGCTAGAACGGGCCGGACTGAAGGACAGCACAGAAGCACTCATCATGGCTGCACAGGAGCAGGCCTTGAGCACCAGAGCAATAGAGGCCCAAATCTACCACACCAGACAAGACCCAAGGTGTAGGCTGTGCAAACAGGCCCCTGAGACAATCCAACACTTAACTGCAGGGTGTAAGATGCTGGCAGGGAAAGCATACATGGAGCGCCACAACCAAGTGGCTGGCATAGTGTACAGGAACATCTGTACGGAGTATGGACTGGAAACCCGAGGTCAAAGTGGGAAACACCTCCAAAGGTGATAGAGAACGACCGAGCCAAGATCCTGTGGGACTTCCAGATTCAGACTGACAGAATGGTAATGGCAAACCAACCAGATATTGTGGTGGTGGACAAACAGCAGAGGAAGGCCGTTGTGGTTGACGTTGCAATACCAAGTGATTGCAACATCAGGAAAAAGGAACATGAGAAACTAGAGAAATACCAAGGCCTCAGAGAAGAGCTGGAAAAGGCTTGGAAGGTGAAAGCGACAGTGGTGCCTGTGGTCATCGGAGCACTCGGGGCAGTAACCCCCAAACTGGAAGAGTGGCTACAGCAGATCCCTGGAAGAACACCAGACATCTCGGTCCAGAAAAGTGCAGTACTAGGAACAGCAAAGATACTGCGCAGAACCCTCAAGCTCCCAGGCCTCTGGTAGAGGACCCGAGCTCGAAGGATGAGAGACCACCCGCGGAGGGTGAAGGACAAAGTTTTTTTTTTTTAAATATATATATATATAAATATATATATATATATATATATATATATATATATATATATATATATATATATATATACATATACTATATATACACACGTGGACAAAATTGTTGGTACCCTTCGGTGAAAGAAAAACTCACAATGGTCACAGAAAAAACTTTATTCTGACAAAAGTAATAATAAATAAAAATTCTATGAATGCTAACCAATGCAAGTCAGACATTGCTTTTCAACCATGCTTCAACGGAATTATATAAAAAAATAAACTCATGGAACAGGCCTAGACAAATTCGATGGTACCCCTAGAAAAGACTGTAAATAATGTGACCAAATGGACATGTTAATTCAAGGTGTGTGCACTAATTAGCATCACAGGTGTGTACAATCTTGTAATCAGTCATTGGGCCTATTTATAGGGCTTCAGGTAGTTACCGTGTTGTCTGGTGACATGGTGTGTACCACACTCAACATGGACCAGAGGAAGCGAAGCAAAGAGTTGTCGCAGGAGAATAGAAAGAAAATTATAGACAAGCATGATAAAGGTAAAGGCTATAAGACCATCTCCAAGCAGCTAGATGTTCCTGTGACTACAGTTGCACATATTATTCAGAAATTTAAGATCCATGGGACTGTAGCCAACCTCCCTGGATGTGGCCGCAGGAGGAAAATTGATGACAAATCAAAGAGACGGATAATCCGAATGGTAACAAAAGAGCCCAGAAAGACTTCTAAAGAGATCCAAGGTGAAATCCATGCTCAAGGAACATCAGCGTCAGATCGCACCATCCGTCGTTGTTTGAGCCAAAGTGGACTACATGGGAGATGACCAAGGAGGACGCCATTGTTGAAAACAAATCATAAAAAAGCTAGACTGGAATATGCCAAACTACATGTTGACAAGCTACAAAGCTTCTGGGAGAATGTCCTATGGACAGATGAGACCAAAATGGAACTTTTTGCCTATGCACATCAGCTCTATGTTCACAGACGGAAAAATGAAGCATATCAAGAAAAGAACACTGTCCCTACTGTCAAACATGGAGGAGGCTCTGTTATGTTCTGGGGCTGCTTTGCTGCATCTGGCACAGGTGTCTTGAATCTGTGCAGGGTACAATGAAATCTGAAGACTATCAAGGGATTCTAGAGAGAAATGTGCTGGCCAGTGTCAGACAGCTTGGTCTCAGTCGCAGGTCATGGGTCTTGCAACAGGACAATGACCCAAAACACAGCAAAAACACCCAAGAATGGTTAAGAGGAAAACATTGGACTATTCTAAAGTGACCTTGAGTGGCCCTGACCTCAATCCTATTGAGCATGTTAGGAAGGAGCTGAAACATGCCGCCTGGAAAAGACACCCTTCAAACCGGAAACAACTGGAGCAGTTTGCTCATGAGGAGTGGGCCAAAATACCTGCTGAGAGGTGCAGAAGTCTCATTGACAGTTACAGGAATCGTCTGATTGTAGTGATAGCCTCAAAAGGTTGTGCAACAAAATATTAAGTTAGGGGTACCATCAATTTTGTCCAGGCCTGTTCCATGAGTTTATTTTTTAAAATAATTCCGTTGAAGCATGGTTGAAAAGCAATGTCTGACTTTCATTGGTTAACATTCATAGAATTTTTATTTATTATTACTTTTGTCAGAATAAAGTTTTTTCTGTGACCATTGTGTATATCTGTGCCACGTGGACCACAATGGCTTTCCTCTGCTGTTTGCCCAGCACCACAATGTCTGGTTGGTTTGCTATTACCATTCTGTCAGTCTGAATCTGGAAGTCCCACAGGGTCTTGGCTCGGTCAATCTCTACCACCTTTGGAGGTGTTTCCCACTTTGACCTCGGGGTTTCCAGTCCGTACTCCGTACAGATGTTCCTGTTCACTATGCCAGCCACTTGGTTATGGCGCTCCATTTATGCTTTCCCTGCCATTATCTTACACACTGCAGTTAAGTGTTGGATTGTCTCAGGCCTCTTTGCACAGCCTACACCTTGGGTCTTGTCTGGTGTGGAAGATCTGGACCTCTATTGCTCTGGTGGTAAGGGTCTGTTATGCCATGATGAGTGCCTCTGTGCTGTCCTTCTGCTCCAGCCATTGGTAGGTTTTCTTGATATTAGCCACTTCAGTTATGTTCCGGTGGTAAATCCCATGTAGGGGTTTGTCCTCCCATGATTTTCCCTCCTCCAGCACCTCGTCCTCTGTTCTCCATTGCCTGACATTCACTGAGCATATCATCTGTTAGAGCCTACCTTCCCTCTCTTTGTCACCATTCAACTACACTTCTCAAGCCCGAATGACATCCCAATGTCAGCGCTGTAGATCTTGGTGGTGTGGATCAGTGAGTCGATGTCCCACTCACTTGATGTCAACCATGTAGCAGAGGCAACTGATGGTGGTCCCATTCCTGAATTGGTATCCGTAGCCAGTCTTGTTGATTATTTGGCTTATTCTAATATTATAAACAGACACATACTGAATGTGTTCACCTACAAATGGTGGATCTATTTTTTCCCACATTCCCCTGAGCTGCTAGGCCTTGCTCAGGTTTAGTTTAGTTTAGTTTATTAAGATCCCCATTAGCTGCTGCAAAAGCAGTAGCTATTCTTCCTGGGGACTATAAACTTCAACATTTTTTTTATTTTTTATTTTTTTTATATAACATAAAACAATACATTATACAGACAAAAATGGAGTGCACACATTCATTCATTCATTCATTCATACATACATACAACAACGTACTAAATATAAAACAATAAAAGAACAGCTCTACATTAATCATTATCACAGTGCACAGTTACAGGTATACTACTATAGGGTTCATAATTTTCACAATGTTTTCCCTCTCTTCAACCATTCATAAAAAAAAAGCAACAAATATAAATAGTAACAATTATTCTAATGTAAATAAATAAAGTCTTAATCTTTTACGAAAAGTCATTGCATTCATTCCCAAAATCAAAAACTGCGGAAGAGAATTCCATACCTCCATTGCTCTATACAGCACTGTCCTTTGCATAAGGTTAGTTCGACACGGAGGTAACAAAAAGCGACTCTCTGTTGACTGACGAGTGGAATTTTGATGCACAGCACTAAAAAAAGACAGTCTGCTGTATAGTATTTCTGGCATTTTTGTAACAATAATTTTTCTAATAAAGTTAACAATACAATATTTAATCCTACTTTTTACACTAACTAACACTAGTCCTGAAAGGTCAACTTAAATCTACCCGCTCTGCTTTATTTTGAGGAACTTGCAATTTTCTTAAATTCATTTCAGTTGTACTTGACCAAATAATTGAACAATAATCCAAATGTGATAAAATTAATGATTCTACTATTATTTTCATCACTTGATTTGGAATAAAATTTCTACAATGCTTAACAACTGCCAGACTCCTTCCCATTTTCAATAATATTTGATTTATATGACTATTCCAATTTAACAAACTGTCAACAGTCACACCGAGTAGCTTTACCTCAGTAACCTGTTCTATTACAATACCCCCCACAGACAGACTCAACACAGGCAGATCTTTTAACAAATACTTGGATCCCAACACCATACATTTAATTTTCACTGCATTAATCACCATTTTATTGTCCCTAATCCTATTTTCAATTAGTTTCAGTTCAACTTGTCAAATTGTATTAAGTTCAACAAGGGTTTGCGCGGACGTATAAATTGTGGAATCATCTGCATATAGAGACATAGTGGAATTCTCTAAAACAAAAGGCAGATCATTTGTAAAGATAGAAAATAAAAGTGGCAACTCCTTGTGGCACACCACAATCAAGAGTCTGTGTATCAGAATTACACCCATTAAACGTTACCGTAAATTCCCTAATTGCAAGATAACTTTTAATCCATTCAATAGCAGATTTTTCAAAACCATAACATATTAACTTTTCCAACAAAATTTCATGATCAAGTACATCAAAAGCAGCACTCAGATCTAACAATACTGTTCCAACAATCTTTTTATTTTCAATATCTTTTATCCAGTCATCAGTTATCTGAGCCAAAGCTGTTGTTGTAGAATGTTCCTTCCTATATGCATGCTGATAAACAGAATTTAAATCATTTATACTAAAGTACATACTGAATCGTTCATAAACAATTATTTCCGTAATCTTACTCAGAATGGGTAAAATACTAATAGGTCTACTATTTTTTTCCCGACAGTGGTTCCCTATTATTCTTTATAAGTGGCATAATTTTAGCGACTTTCCAACTAGTAGGACAAATGCCTTTCTCTAAACTTAGATTTATTATATAACTTATAGGCATAGCAATCACATCAGCTACTAATTTTAATAATTTTGCATCAAGATTATTAGCACCTGATGATTTCTTTTTCATTACTTTTAATAAATTCTCAACTGTAGTAGTACTTACTCTTTTAAAGTCAAATTTGCATGCTTTATTTCCCATTATTTTATTACATATTGTTCTATTATTTAAATAACTTTTTTGTTTCAAATTTGTACCTTGTCTTAAAGTTAAAACTTTATTCTTGAAATAAGAACTTAAATAATTTGCAATATCACTGGGTTTAGTCAAAAAAGATCCGTCAACTTCAATAAAAGTATTACTATTTCAACTTTTCTCCCCATTATTGTATTAAGCATACTCCAGATTTTATTACTATCAGATTTTGCATCTTTAATCTTATTTTCATAATAATTTCTTTATTTTTTTCTGTTTAATTTAGTAACATAATTTCTTAATTTCCTATACTTATTCCACAGAATACTGTTGCCTGATGCGATTGCTTCAGCCTTTAATTCATTTCTCTGCTTTATGTGCTCCTTAAGTTCTAAATCTACCCAAGGAGCAGCAATGGTTCGCACAGTTATTCGTCTCAATGGCGCATGTTTATCCATGATTGGCATTATTAAACTAGTAAAAGCCTCTAAGGCTCTATCAGGATCATTCTCAACTAATATCCTTGACCAATCAACATTTCTGACATCTTCACAATATTCATTAACATTAAAATGCTTAAATATCCTTTTAACAATCATTTTCTGCCCTGATTTGGGAACCTTAGTTTTCCTATTAACTGAAACTAAATTGTGATCACTAAAACCTACCAGCATAGACATTGCCTTTGAACATAAGTCTGCGGCATTTGTAAAAATTAAATCAATACATGTAGCTATTTTTGTGCCATCGGATCTATAAGAAACTCTAGTCTACTTGTGATAAATTACAGATTTCTGTTAATGAAAACAACTTATTTTTTTTAACAAACAATTATTCAAAGGCCAATCAATATTCAAATCTCCTTAAAAATATATTTTGTATCACAAATTTTGTCTAACATAGTACAAATCTTATCTAAATAAGCTATAGGTACATTAGGTGGTCAATAACAAACACCAATTAGGACAGACCGAAGATGTGGTAACTGTACTTGTAACCACAATGCTTCTACACCCACACAACCAAACTCATTTCTAATTTTTGCAGGTATTTGATTTTGAAAGTAAATTGCAACCCCACCACCATGTGCATTTCTATCATATCTATACAGATTGTACCTGTTTATATACAATAACGAATTGTCCATATTTGTATCTAAATGTGTTTCTGATATTGCCAGAATATGCAAATTATTATTTATTAGAGTTTCCGAAATATCCTGAACCTTATTTCTCAGACTACAGACATTTAAATGTGCAATGCGTAACCCTTTATTAATTAATCTATCTTTAACCATAACCGTTGTATCTGATTGAACATCTGTCAATAGTAGAGCTGTACAACAACCATAAATAACGTATAACAGAAAAGCATACAGACAAACCCACATGGAAACATACAAACAACCAAATCAACATACAATCATACACACACACACTCATGCACACCCCACTTGTCAACATTTATAAGCAAAACCAATTGGCAGCCGCGCCATCTCCAGACATAAACATACAATTATTTTCACATTACTCTGCGGTAATGGGTACATAAACAAACTTATGATCATTTGGTTATTATGAAACATTATGTTCTACAGTCTCAATTCTTCATGCTACCTCTTATCGCGCCTCTTCCATGTCTTTTTTGTCCAGCTCAGGCTCTATGACCGTCTTTAAATATGTCTCTGCAGCTAGATGGCTGGAAAACTTTTTCGTATCTCCTCTGAAAGTCAAAATCAAGGTGGCAGGGTGAATTATGCCATGCTTAACTCCCGCACTCCATAGTTTCTTCCTCACGTCCCGAAAACTTGCCCGTATTTTAGCCATCTCCGTCGAAATATCTGGAAAGAAGCGAAGTTTCATTCCGCGAACCTCTAGCACCCTTTCTTCTTTTGCAATCCGCACAATCTCATCTCTCACCACCAGCCTCTGCAGTCTTACTATCATTACCCGTTGTCCAGATTTACTCTTAGATCCAACACAATGCGCCACCTCCACCCCTAGCTCGAGCTGGAGCTTATCACTGAACAACTCTTATAGCAGTTGAGACATATAACTTGTAGGATTTCCCTTCTCGACATCAGAGGTCAGGCCCATAACACGGACATTATATTTACGAATGTGACTCTCTAAGCGCTCAGTTTTCTCCTTGAGTTCATCATTATCTTTACGTAAACTTTCATTTACGCCCTCCAGTTTGGTTATACGGCTATCAAAGCTACACAGTGAAGCCTCAATTTCACAAATCTTTGTAGCACAACCAAGCACCTGCTCCTTAACAGCATTAAGCTGCGGTTGTAGTCTATTAATTGCCTCATCGAGTTCCTCTCGCATTATCCTGCGAATCAGAGAGGTTAAATCTTCCATGTTAGGCTCTTAAGCTGTCATGTCTGTAGCAATCACCTGCTGAGCGAGGTCCACTTCTCCGTGCTTTGTTTGTGCTTTTCTCTTCTTTGGGGGCATAGCAAACGATGCCCTCAGGCTTTAAACAGATTTTATGCTAGATCAGAATGTTATTTGTCGTTACCACAGTTTTTGTCGGAGACTGGCATTATCCAGCATGCCTAGCCTTTGCGCATGCTCAGTGGTCTCATCATACTGTTGTGTAGTAATAGGATATTTATTTAAATTAATATTTCGTTATCAAAATTTGTCTCGTTGAGGGCACCACCCAGGATTTTTAAGTTCCTGGGAAACTGTTATATTTAGTCTAGTCTCAGTAATCTGAAGGGATAGAATTATCTGTTTTCGAATATGTCTTATATAAACAGGAAAACACTAAATCAAAATCTTTAAAGTTTTATGGGGTTTTATTGAAGATTACACAAAGTTAACAATGAATGATAATGATGGGGGAAATGACACAAAGGGGAAAGCTATTGACGAACAATGAGGATAATGATTAACACAGAACAATAAACAATGACATTTACTAATTGGAACTTTGTGGAGTACAAGAATGTTTTGACCAATTAAATTATGTTATTTAACTAAGGGACAGTTATGGAGATTTAAAGGGGTGGAGATGACGGTCCAATGACTTGAGCTTATAAGATACAGTTTTAGAACGCCAAACCCATTGTGTCAACCGTGCGGTAGAGGTGTGCGATACCGCTAGATTTGGTATCGATCCGATACCAAGTAAATACAGGGCCAGTATCGCCGATACCAATACCAATACCGATACTTTTTAATAATTAAGGTGGATGCGTCTTCAATCCTAAATCTAAATGAATTTTCATGACTTTTAATTTGTTTTTGTGATTTGCATTTTGGGTTATTAATCAGTACTACAAAAGCTTTTGTTCAGAAACAACTTTTGGTTACTTCTGTTTTATTTAAATAAACAAAGTTATAAAATGATTACTTCACAAATATAAAAAATGTAAAAACAAATTCTCTTTTCAAGTAGCATGTTAACAAAAATTTTTTCTCCGCTTTAGTGCACTTCTTTTCAGGATTTTCTTCTTAAATAAACAAAGTCACAAAGTTTTACTTCAAAATAAATATAAAAAATGTAAAACAAATTCTCCTTGTAATACGATATAATGAGAACAAAATAACGTTTCTCCTCTTTAGTGCACTTCTTTTCAGGATTTAAAAATGAAAAATTATAAATAAAAACCAATTACTGTGACTGACTGCTGTTAGACATGCGCGGCTGAGCGGCGCGCACGCCTGACTGCTGGTGGTAGCGCTAGTGGTGAGTCACGTGACGGTACAACACAGGAGAAGGGGAGGAGAGCAGTGTCGAGCACGAGCAGCACTCTTGAGAGCTTGTTCTGCTCTGTGACAGCAGCAGCATTTTGACAAACACGGCCAGGTCGCAAAACGAGAGAAACTGAAACTTAAGTATCGATATTTTCACGTTGGTATCGATCAATACCAATACCAACGTTGGTATCGATATTATCGATATTAGTATCGATCTGCCCACCTCTACCGTGCGGCTTACTTGTGCTGGCTGGTAATGGCCCAGTTCGATTTTCGTCAGAGGTCCAAAGTGTCACTTCAAAGGTCTGGCACGGTTTGTCTGGGTTCGAGTGACTGCTTCGACAAGAAGTCCGTCACGTGACGAGGCGACCAGCTGGTTTGCTGTGCGGCTGGAGAGAAGGTGAGGTGAAGGCGTTACTGTATAAAGCTCTCTATCTCTGCCGTTGGCATCAGGCAGAAACAGATTAGAGTCTTTGGCTTCTGTGAGCGCTCGTTGGTTCCAGCAAATCTCTTAATTTGCACAAGAAACTACAAAAATGTCTTCCTCGTGCGGAAGTTGCGTAGTCCTTGGAACAGCTGAACAAAAATAAAGTTTTCAAAAAAATCAATACGAGTAGGCTTTAAAGAGGAAAATTCACGTTTGCCATGTGGCTAGAAAAATGAAAAGCAAGCTAATGCTAAGTTACAGGATAGGACGAAGTATATTGTCATGCAGGAAAAGAAGATCATAAGAGAACAAAAAGAAGAAGTTGCAAGAAAACGTGAGAGAGTATTTCCGGGCGCGCACAACGTTTTGTACTCGTCTCAGGGGGGCGTGTTTCAACGCGGCTTGAGTTCAAGAGGGGTGTTACTTTGGGGGAATGCAATGGTTTAGCTAATCTTATTAAATGTTCCTTTCTCTCCACAAAGTAACATAGAATTTTAAACACATATAAACCCACATTGCTTTTATATCGTAGAAAATGCATTTTTAAGAGTATAATGGAAACATATTCATTACATTTTAGTAACACTGCAAGCTGAGCAAGTGATGAAAGAAGAAGCCACTTTTAATGGCATAAACACAACATTGTTCCTTTTTAATTAACCAAGAATGTTCGTTTATATTCTCCTTTTAGTCACTGGGTGGCAGTATGTGACCATCACAGAAGTCTCAAGGCTGGCAGATGAAAAGCATTCCTTTCGGTGATAAAGTAAGCGTTAGATTTACGGCTGCCGGACCAGGCGCCATGAAACTTAGCTTACCCTCACCCATTTCTGCATTTTTATGGCTTTTTTTGGGGCCTGTGAAAACAAAATGTCGATGATGTCTGTTGACGGTCTCTGCTTTAACAACACTGACCATCTGTTTTTGGTCAGAAGGCAGGATGTTAATCAGATCTTCTTCAGCTTCTTTGGTTGGACAAACACTTTCCGAGGGTCTGTAAAGGTGCTTAAAGCGTAAATCGTTAATCCGTGACATCCCGTGAGAGTAACTCACGGTGGCGTGACTGACGTCACTACAATGTCCTTCAGCCACTGTGGCCTAACACTGCAGGACACTTTGACACAAACTAAGTGCAGTGTCTGTGATGCACTCAAAGGCGAGTATGGAGTGATGGTGGGGGCAGCGTCTCGTGCATGACTGTTACCTGATGTAGCAGATTAGTCTTCGAATTCCACACGCAGACTAAACATCCTCTCCTGACCATCCCCCAGATGGTTGCAAGACTAAGAAGTCTTCAGGATTAACAACTGTTTGTTTTCACTAGCAGGCCAAAGGTGACTCAGGACCAGGAAAGAACCCTGGCGCCATGTTTATTCAGCTTTCCCCAGGACATTAACCTTCCACCGCTGGACATGTGGAATGTCTTTGAAAATAGACTTCTACAATGGTCAAACACTACCCCCTGGTGGTCAAATGGACAAATGACTCTGACTTCTCACCAAAGGACATTTTGTGTTTATTATATTAAAAGAAAATGCATTAGGATTAGTGTTGTTTATACTGTTCTTTCCAGGACGTGGGGTAGTGACCAAATAACTTCTTATCCCATTTTGTTTGCAGTTTCCATATTGTTTTAATGAAATGTGATAAATGTATGTTTCCCTGATAATGTCCTGACATAAGCATTTTCTCTGTACAATCCTACAAGTACAAATGTTTTGTGTGTATGATGAAAAACCAAGAACATTACGAAGCACTTAGTTTAGAACTAAGAACTTAGTTTAACTCAGTTAAAATTTTCCAAAGTGACTCCCCTTTTGCCGGAAGAGAGCACAAGACAAGCCCCCACGCTCAAGTATAAGACGGGCACCCGTCCAAAAATCTCTCTCTTCTCTGCTTTCTCTTCGCACCTAGCTTCCTGTTCCGTAGTTTAATTCCCCTTTGTCTTAGCATTAGCATTAGCTTTCATTTTTCTTTCTTTTACACGCACCACGTGCTAAACGTGGAGTTTCTCTAAGTTCATACAAACTTAGGAGTTCTTCTAGAACAACCGTGAACAGTGCCTCCGTTCCTTCCTCCAATGGCAGTTATTTTTTAATTTTATTTTGTAAACGACCGTCACCTGCTAACGAGTTAGCTTGACCGACAAGCATTCGCAGAAGCAAGTTTTTAAACTAGAAAGCAGCCGCCAGGACCTCATTCCGTGGACCTTGCAATAACTTACAAACTTAAACTTCTACACGATGCTACTGAGGAGATAAAGGCCGTGCTAGTCTGGACAGCAACACTTTTGTTCTCTCCCCGGGTGCACTGCGAACCCCTCTGGAGGAGACGTGCACGTGCGGCACCCCTGGTGTGTGGAACGCGTCATCAGTAAGCGACGAACTTTCTGGAGAACATTCAGGATGCTCGTCTCGGACCACTGATATTGACCCCACCAAACCGGGCCAGCACCCGCTGACTACAGAGTAAGTCTGCACGTGACACAACAGCTTGGCGTCATAAAATGTACTCTGTCCAAAACTCTAGCCCCGACGCTGTCGTCTCCTTCCCCCGTTAAAAGTCCCTTAGTAAGCTTTGATAATATAGATTAAAATAGCCAAACATTCCTGGTTTTTCATATTCTGTACTATTCTTTCTCTGAAAGTAAATGTTTATCTCTGTGTTTGTCCCTTGTTGTTTTCAATGTGTCCCCTTTTCCCATCATTTAATTCACCATTGTTCATTTGTGTAATGTTTAATAAAATCCCATAAAAGACATGAATGTTTCCCTGTTTATATTAAGTAATATTGGAAAACCAGAAGAATTCTCTTCCTTCAGATTCATGAGATTGAACAGTTTCTTTGGACCTGTCCAAAACCAAGGTGGTGCCCCTTTTTAATTTGAAATAATTTGAAACAGGAGAAGCAACTTAGCAGCAGAAGCCTACAGAACTGTGTGAGTGTATGTAATTCTTGTCTCTTTGAGCTTATAGTGCCGTGTTATTGCTGAGAAACCGCGCAGTGTGTTTACTACGACCCTGTCACGTGGTGTACCGGCGTCTAGTCTCAGCTGCTAGCGGGCTGGTTTCGTTTGAGTTGTTTGTGGCCGTCTAGAGGCGTGAACCTGCTGAATTCAATTACTTGAATAGACGGGTATTTAAGTGGCAGCGGTCGTGGCAGCGGTCATCGCGTGAAGACCGAAGAGAGTAAAGACCATCGACTCCATCGACTCCACCTAACAGGGACACACCGACAGAGGACCTAAGTATTGCACTTCTTTTTTTTAGTACTAATTGTTTGCACATATAATTTATTATTTCTACGTTTACTTTCTTCTTGTATATTTTCCTCTTCGGCTCTTAAATGTGTTTTCAAATTACTACTGTCATTTCAACACAGAAATTATCATCTGTTTCACGCAAAAGGCGACGCAACCATAATAATATGCATGTTGTATCACTGTCAATAACTGCCCCTTCTACTTTCCCAATAGGCTTGTGGAACTGCCAGTCTGCTGTGAACAAAGCTGATTTCATTACAGCTTTTGTTCAACATTCTGGTCTTTCAGTTGTAGCACTTACAGAAACATGGATCAAACCAGAGGACTCTGCCACTCCCGCCGCCCTCTCCCATAATCACACTTTCTCCCACAGTCCTCGCCTCACTGGAAGGGGCGGAGGGACCGGACTATTTATTCCTACCCACTGGAAGTTCAAACAGCTATCACCCTTGTGTGACAACAGCTCCTTTGAGTTCCATGCTGTTACCATCACCCACCCTGTTAAAAGTCATTTTGTAGTTATCTATCGGCCCCCAGGTCCACTTGGACATTTCTTGGAGGAGTTGGATGCGCTTCTTTCATCCTTCCTGAGGATGGTACCTCTGGTGGTATTAGGAGACTTCAACATCCACCTTGAAAAGCCACAGGCTGCTAACTTCATTAACCTAACTGCATCATTTGACCTCAAGCAGGTTTCCACATCGGCAACCCACAAGTCTGGTAACCAACTAGATCTTATCTACATAAGATACTGCTCCACTCAGCACACTCAGGTCAAGCCACTGCACACTTCCGATCATTTCTTCATTACTCTCGACCTTGACCTAACTTCTCCAGACACTGCAATTGTTTTACCGCTGGTCACTTTCCGACGCAACCTGAATACACTCAGTCCCTCCCGTTTTTCCTCTGCTGTCTCTTCTGCACTCCCCTCTTCTGAGGATCTCTCTCTTTTAAACACAAACAACGCCACCGACACTCTGTGCTCCACGCTTACATCCTGCTTGGACAACTTATGCCCTCTTACATCTAGACCAGCCCGTACATCCTCGTCTGCCCCCTGGTTATCCGATGTTCTACGCGAGCACCGCGCCAGCCTCCGGTCAGCTGAGAGAAAATGGCGCAAGTCAAAAGATCCTACTAACCTCTGTATCTACCAGTCTCTCCTCTCTACTTTCTCCGCTGATGTCACCTCTGCAAAAACTGTCTACTACCATTCTAGGTTAATCAACTCACCTGACTCGCACTCTCTTTAAAACCTTTTCTGCCCTCCTTTGTCCGCCTGCTCCCCCACCTTCATCGGATTTAACAGCTGATGATTTTGCATCTTTCTTTATAAAGAAAACGACCGCCATCAGCAGTCAGTTCTCTGCACCACCGCCTGTCGAGCTCATTCAGACCCCTGATATGTGTTTGCTCACTTCCTTCTCTTCTCTAACTGAAGCAGATGTTTCCAAGGTCATTAGTTCTAACCACCCTACTACCTGCCCGCTGGATCCCATCCCCACACATCTCCTTCAGGCCATCTCTCCATCTGTCGTGCCTGCTCTCACCCACATCATCAACTCATCTCTTTCACTGGGTCCTTCCCCACAGCTTTCAAAGAGGCCCACATCACACCACAACTGAAGAAACCCACTCTTAACCCTACACTGCTAGAAAACACCAGACCGGTTTCCCTCCTTCCCTTCATTGCCAAAGCTCTGGAGCGAGTTGTGTTTACTCAGCTCTCATCCTTTCTCACACGGAACAACCTCCTGGACCAGAACCAGTCTGGGTTCAAGAGCGGACATTCCACCGAAACTGCCTTGCTCTCAGTCATCGAAGCTCTGAGACTGGCAAAGGCAACATCCAAGTCATCTGTACTCATCTTACTGGATCTGTCTGCTGCTTTTGACACTGTTAATCATCACATCCTCCTGTCCTCTCTCAGGGCGATGGGTGTCTCTGGAATGGCGTTGCAATGGTTCAAGTCTTACCTCTCGGAGAGGTCATTCAGAGTATCCTGGAGAAACGAGGTCTCTGAGTCCCAACATCTCAATACAGGGATGCCACAGGGCTCAGTGCTTGGACCGCTACTCTTTTCCATATACATGACATCCCTTTGCTCTGTCATCCAGAAGCATGGTTTTTCCTATCACTGCTATTTAGATGACACTCAACTCCACCTGTCATTTCAACCTGACGATCCGACGGTCTCTGCTCGCGTCTCGGTATGTCTGAGTGACATCTCATTTTGGATGAAGGACCATCACCTGCAGCTGAACCTTGCAAAAACAGAACTGCTTGTGATTCCGGCCAATCCAAAGACCCACCACAACCTCTCCATTCAACTAGGCCCATCAACCATTACACCGTCCAGCACTGCCAGAAATCTGGGAGTGGTAATTGATGATCAGCTAAACTTCACAAGTCATGTCGCCAGCACCACCCGGTCCTGTAGATTCATCCTCTACAACATTAGGAAAATTAGACCTTTCCTATCAGAGCACTCACTAATACAGACCTACGTTCCTACCAGATCCCTGCGCTCTACAAATGAACAACGTCTGGTGGTACCGTCCCAAAAAGGTTAAAAATCACTCTCACGTACCTTCTCTGGCTCTGTTCCACATTGGTGGAATGATCTACCTGCTGCTACAAGATCAGCAGATTCTGTAGCCATCTTTAAAAAACGCCTGAAAACACATCTCTTCCGTCAACACCTGACTGACAAACACTGAGTTCTACTTCCTTTCTATCGATTCCTTTCTTTAAAAAAAAAAAAAAAAAAAAAATTCTCTTATCCTTAGCATTGTATACTGCGCTGGGTCTAAACTGACTAGTTTTTTGTGCACTTATGCTTTTTGTACCTTGTGTTGTTAAAATTGCTTCCATCGTTATCCTCACTTGTAGGTCGCTTTGGATAAAAGCGTCTGCTAAATGACTAAATGTAAATGTAAATTAATTTTAATACATTAATATTAATAAAATTAATTATTAAAATTAATATTCATATCAATCTGATATATATATATTTATGCAACAAGTAGCTACACTGAACTCCCTGGGAGATGATAAATGTTTGTGCTGTTGTCTCAGTGATGCAGCAAAATGGCACAGTCACTCCTGTTAGCACCAGCTGACAGGAACTAAAACCATTTCATGAAGACGTTTCCTCTCTTACATTTTAGGCTGACACTATGTCATAAGTTTGTTAGAAACTGAAAAAAAAAATGCATAAACCAATGTGTTTACGGGCCAGAGTTACAAAGACCAGACCCCATTTTTGCTGTGACAAGGGTGCTTTCCAGAGTGATAACTTCTTATCATTACACTACTCATTAACAATTCAAAAATCCAACAGTAACATCTGCTAACTCTTACATCAAAGACTGTTATTCTACCACAAAAACTCAGCTTGCCCCATGTCTTACAGTATACAGCCAATATTTTATTTTAAATTGAAGATATAAACTTATCTTTGGAAGTTCCAGACAAATAGCATCTATTGCCAAGGACATGGGTTTGTGTGTAGAATGTGACCAGCATTGAGTAGAGACCTTTTAACCTGTTGTTATTAAAGTTTACCGGCTCAGTAATAGAATGTATCTCCTCATGACAGCCACTAATCTGTCAGTGCTCCTCCAGCATCCTGCACAATCAGACTGCTCTTATCCCTTACAGTTTGAGAAAAAAGCTAATACAACAACAGATCAAAAATGAAACACTTTGGTCAAAACCAGTGCTTAATTTGTATATCAACAAAAAAAAAAAAGAGTGTAAACCTGGGTCAGTAAGGTTAAAACTATTCCCAGCGCACACAGAGAACACAATGCTTCAGAGGCACACAAATGCCCAAATTCCAAGCTACTGCTTTTTTAAACCTCATTTATTTATTTATATTAATTTATATATGAATACTTAATTATTACTAGCCAGATATTCTCTTATCACATCTAGTATTCTTTTAGTCTAATACATGCCACACCACAGCCATGTCATGCCACACCTGTTGCTTCTTCAATCTGAGAGTCTCTGCTTACGTTCCTCCTTCGTCCTCAAGACAATAAAGTACAAAAAAAAGCACCTGTAATTTCTTAATAAACCGGTTAAATAGCGAATTTAAATTTAAATTAAATACACTGTGTAGTCAAGTGGTGACTTAAAAGAAAAAAAAATGACAATGAGTGTCAAATAGTTGACTAGGTTTGAGTAGGTTAGAGAAATTTACAATGTCATAACATCTTCCACTAAAATAGGAAATCTTAAGCTAAATAATCTAAACAGATCATTAAGGATGTAGAAAATAATTCATTTAGTTCGGTTTGTCATGTAAATCCCCAGTCTGCAGCATGTTCACAGCTCGCATTTTAAACTGCGGACCAAACAAAAAAAACATAAATTTTTTAAGGAAGACATTAGATGGCAACCCAGTCTCCCAAAAAAACGTCTATAATGAACGATTTTGCAGTCTCACAATACGTTGACTATGTACATTTTCTGGCGAAAAAATGTACAATATATACGTCTATAATTTTTTGACATTTTTAGTGACGTTTATAGTCTATTTTGACATTTTTAGTGACGTTTATAGTCCACATTTGTGATTATCAAGTGCAAACCGCCCTGAATAGATCCATATCCTGGGAATATTGCAGGATGTAACATCCTCTATTCATTAAAGAACTGCACTGAGCACAAACTGTCCATTTCATAATCTACCTGGACACCAGTGTTGAGCTCATATGGACTCTGTTTTGCAGAAATAAAGAAAAGAAAAGCTAATGTCCCCGCACTTTGCGTTGCCATGGTTTCAGTGGACACATTTATGAAATATTGGCGTTATGGTAAGTTAGAAATTTTGTGAGAGGTCTTAAGTGTAGTTAATAAATACATTGGACTCTTGTTTGCTAAGGGGTTAGGGAAACAGTGTTTTGCTGCAATGGACAAAATTGGAAAATCCAAAGAGCACACATTACCTCTGTACTGTGAAATTGTATATTTGGCTTTCTTATTAATGATGACATTCACTAAAATTTCTCAACAAAACAAGTGTCATTTTTAACCAGACGGAGAATGTTTTGGTTATAATTGAAGACAGAAACATTTTAATGTGAGACCACTCCCCTCTTATCGTGACGTAGGCTACAGCTGGCTGCCCAAATATCTTCAGAAAGTGACTTGAACTAAGCACTTTTACTTCTCTCGGAAAGCTATTGTGTATTTCATGTTTGCTTATTAATTGTTTATGGTTTACGTTGCTACATTGAGGATTATGAATAAAGCATCCAGCCATGGCGCCTTCTCCAGACAGAAACAGCGACACCCCGAGTCTTTGAGTTAATGACCTGCCTGGCCTTGCTTCTCTCTGCAGTATAATAAAAAATGAACCCTAAAGTTAGGAATAAAAGTAATTTTGAAAGAACAGTGTCATGTTGTGTACCCACCAGTCTGACGATATATTTTTTTTGTTGTATGCTTAAAGCCAGCCCTTCCATGACATGCTGTTGCATCGTCTTGACTTGGTTGAGTTGGAGCTGTAAGATAATGAGTCATTTATGTCAATATTTATTTATTTTTCTTTAAGCTAAAAAGAAACATACTTGCCGTATCCCATTCCTTAACATCTTCAACCAAACCCTGTAGATCAAGATCAGTGATCCCCAGCTCAGTCTTTAAGGTCTCTAGCCATTTCTGTTCATCCACTGTCCTCTTTAATGTCTACACTGAATTTTATGTGAAAACCTAAGCATTACTTTAAGTTAATTTAGAGTAAGTAAGTTATTCTAAAAAGGTAAACTATGTAAAAAGGTGAAACATTGGTACAGTGGTACAAGACTTACCAGCTTTGGTCATGTACTTTGTTGTAAGTGCAACACGGGATAAGAAAGAATTAACTTGCTCCACTTCTTCACCTACAGTCATACCTACAATAGATTTTGAAACACAAAATAGGAGGCCACTATATTGAAGTCATTTTAAAACATTGTTACTAATCAGCTCCATCTTGATTTTGTCCTCCCCACTGCACCTTGAGTGAACCAATAAAATAAAATAAAAAGTGTCTACCCCACTCAAATAGTAAATATTTAAATATAAGCAAGGAAATGTAAAAATAGCTCACACTTGGCAGAGTGTCCCTTAGCATTCATGACAGCGAGAAAGGGTTTGTTTTGTAACAATTACCTTTACATTACAATTAGTCATTTAGCAGACACTTTTATCCAAAGCGACTTACAAATGAGGAAAACAATGGAATAAATTTTAACAACAAAAGGCAAAAAGCATAAGTGCACCAAAGACTAGTCAGTTAGAACCCAGCACAGTATACTAAGCTAAGCATAGAAGAGCATATTCAGACTCCTCTCTGAACAATGCCCTCTCTCTCTCTCAAACATACATTAAACTTTGTTACATTTCTTCTTTCTCTCTCTCTCACTCACTCACACACACTCTGACACACACACACACACACACACTCTTACACTCTCACTCACTCACACACACACACACACACACACACACACACACACACACACACACACACACACACACACACACACACACACACACACACACACACTCTCTTACACTCTCACTCACTCACACACACTCTCACTAACTCACACACACTCTCTTACACTCTCACACACACACACACACACTCTCTTACACTCTCACTCACACACATACAGACTCTCTTACACTCTCTTACACTCTAACTCTCACACACACACACACTCTTACACTCTCACGCACTCTCTTACACACTCACTCACACACACTCACTCACACACACTCTCTTACACTCTAACTCTCTCACACACACACACTCTTACACTCACACACACTCACTCACTCACTCACTCACTCACACACACTCTCTTACACTCTCTCTCACACACACACACACACACACACACACACACACACACACACACACACACACACACACACACACACACACACTCTCTGTCTTACACTCTCACACACTCTCTTACACACTCACTCACACACACTCTTACACTCTCACTCACACACACACACACACACACACACACACACACACACACACTCTCCTACACTCTCACTCACACACACACACACACACACACACACACACACACACACTCATACACTCACTCACACACACACTCTTACACTCTCACTCACACACTCACTCACACTCTCTTACACTCACTCACACACTCTCACACACACTCACACACACACTCTCACTCACATACACACTCTCTTACACTCTCACTCACTCACACACACTCTCACTCACTCATATACACACAAACACACACACTCTTACACTTTCACACACACACACACACACACACACACACTCTTACACTCTCACTCACACACACAAACAAACAGGGCTGGACTGGTAATCTGGCATACCGGGCAAATGCCCGGTGGGCCGACGCACTTGGGGGCCGGTCCATACAATGCCCATAAAGCAGGGACAGCGGCCCATTGGTTCATTTTTCATACTGACACTGGGCTGGCCCAATCATCTCTTAACAGGCTCCACCCCTCCTCCTCTGTTTCTTGTGTCAGATGCAGTTAGTGGCTCAGAGGATTTAGGATGGAGAAACAAAAGTGCAAGGGGTTGCGGAGAAGTTGCGGGGCAAAAAAATAAAATGCTAGAGGTTGATGCCTCAACATGTGCAAAAATAACAGACATGTTTAGTGCTATAGCTTCAGTATCCAAGCCTACAGTACCTGTCGACATTTTGCAGAAACATGCAGAGTGTAATTGAAACGGTAAGCATGTTAACTACATGATTAACAGGGAGAGAGTGTTAATCAGGGCGGGTGCAGGAGGAAAGTGTGTGTGTGGGCCTGGTTGGGCCACGACGAAGATGATGATTTACCTAAATTAATGAATATTATAATAAGACAACTTAATCGTTGTTTCCATTATATAGTCTGTCAGATTGTCACCCACTGCACTAGCCACTCAGTCAGCTAAAGGTAAATAACACAGCACTGTTATGGACTGGCAGATAACCCAAACGCAGACACACACGTAAAGTAAACAAAACAGATTTATTTGAACAAAAGGACAACTTAGGAATAGCGGGTTCTTCGTGGATAACGAGGTGCAGCAGGACAAGACCGGGACTGGGCTGGAGCGGGAACAACGACAGGACTTGACGGAACAAGAGAAGGCAGAGGTGGAGCGGGAACAGGACTGACGGCAGGACTGGAAGGATCTGAGAGGAACAAAGAACAGGTAAGTAATCATAAGTATCACAAGGCATTCGAACGCGACGACATTACTAACGGTAGTAAGTGTTACGATCTGGCATCGATGAGCAGGCTGCGGTGCTTCTTAACCTTTGTTGATTATCAACTCGGATCAGCTGGGCTTGCTCCGCCGGTGCTCCCGCACACCTGTTTCCCCTCTGCGAATCAGTAGGGGCGGGGGAGCTAGGTGCGGAAGCCGCGGCCAACTTTGCAGAGTCCTGATCCACCGTGACAGTACCCCCCCCCTCTATGGACGCCACCTGGCGGCCTATCCTGCTTCTCCGGATGGCGAAGAAAAAACTCCCGAATCAGGGAAGGGTCAAGAATGTTTCTCCGGGGCACCCAACAGCGTTCCTCCGGCCCATAACCCTCCCAATCCACTAAAAACTGAAGGCCCCGACCCCAGCGCCTTACATCCATAATCCGCCGTACCGTGTATGCGGGATGATGATCACAATCATCCTGGGAGGAGGCGGGGGAGGACAGGGAGGCATCAGGGAACTGGACCTGACCGGCTTGATCCTGGAAACGTGGAAGGTAGGGTGAATCCGAAGAGACCGAGGAAGCTTCAGTCGAACTGCTGCAGGGTTGATGACCTTCTCTACTTCAAACGGGCCGATGAATCGTGGTGCCAATTTCGTAGCCTCAACCCGCAACGGCAGGTCCCTGGAGGATAGCCAAACCTTCTGTCCCGGTGAGTACCTAGGGGCAGGAGTGCGGTGGCGGTTGGCTTGGACCTGTGACTGGGACGAGGTGCGTACAAGAGCTGAGCGGGCTCGTCTCCAGACCTGATGGCACCGTCTCAAGTGTTCCTGAACCGAAGGAACTGCCAGCTCTTGTTCCTGATCTGAAAATAGAGGTGGTTGATAACCGTAACAACACTGGAAGGAGACATACCTAGGGGCGTTCACCAACGTGTTGTGGGCATATTCTACCCAAGGCAGCTGGGCGCTCCAACTTGCAGGATTGGCAGATGATGTGCACCTCAGTGCCACCTCCATCTGTTGATTTGCCCGTTCCGTCTGTCCATTGGTCTGGGGATGGTAACCAGAGGAGAGACTCACCTTGATGTCCAACGCAGTACAAAACGCCTTCCAAACCTGGGAGGTAAACTGTGGACCTCTGTCTGACACAATGTCCCAAGGGATCCCGTGTAACCGGAACAAATGACTCACCAGGAGATCAGCGGTCTCCCGAGCGGACGGCAGCTTGGGTAACGGCACGGCGAGCTGCTTTGGAAAAACGATCGACAATCGTCAGCACAACCGTATGTCCGTTAGATGGTGGAAGCCCCGTGACAAAGTCCAATGCCACATGAGACCACGGCCGCTAGGGATGGGTAGTGGCTGTAACAGTCCTGCTGGGGGTCGATGGAGGGTCTTATTCTGGGAACACACGTGACAGGCCGAAATGTAGTCCTTAGTATCTCTGTCCATGGTGGGCCACCAAAACTTGCTGCGTAGGACAGCCAGGGTGCGACCAATCCCCGGATGGCACGTGAGGCGGGTCCCATGGGCCCAGTGCAACACCTCCGACCTGACAGGATCTGGAACGAACATAGCGTTAGTCGGCCCCGTCCCAGGATCGGGTGCCACGCTGGGCAAGCCGGACCCGATCTTCTATTTCCCAGGTGAGGGTAGCCACGATGCGCGACTGGGGCAGGATATGCTCTTCCTCTGGAGATAGCTGCTCCGTGGGAAAGACTCTGGATACGCATCTGGCTTGATGTTCTTGGACCCTGGGCGATAAGTAAGAACAAAATTAAAAGCGATCAAAAATAATGCCCACCTAGCCTGCCGGGAGTTCAGCCGCCTTGCCGTCTGGATGTAGGTCAGATTCTTATGGTCGGACCAGACCACAAACGGCTGAATGGCACCTTCCAGCCAATGACGCCATTCCTCTAATGCCAACTTTACCGCCAGGAGCTCTCTATTCCCACATCATAATTCCGCTCGGCTGGAGAGCTTACGAGAGTAGTAGGCGCAGGGGTGAAGCTTCTGGTCAGTGGAAGAGCGCTGGGAAAGAACAGCTTCTACTCCCGTGTCCGAAGCGTCGACCTCCACCACAAACTGTAACTCAGGATCCGGCTGGATGAGCACAGGGGCCGACGTAAACCGATGCTTAAGTTCATTAAATGCTCCTTCTGCCTCCGGTGTCCAGACAAAAGGTTGTGCAGTGGAAGTGAGGGCCGTCAAAGGGGTTGCCAGTCTACTGAAGTTACGAATAAATTTCCTGTAAAAATTAGCGAACCCCAAGAATCGCTGAACATCCCTGCGGCTGGACGGGACCGGCCATTCCCGCATCACCGCCGTGACTTTCTCCGGGTCCATCTGGATCTGCCCCTGATGATGTAGCCGAGGAAGGTAACTGATGGTGCGTGGAACTCGCACTTCTCGGCCTTCACAAACAGCTTATTCTCCAATAGTCTCTGTAAAACTCCCCGGACATGTCTCTGGTGTTCCTCCAAGTCTTTAGAAAAAATCAAGATATCATCCAAATATACAAACACAAAACGTCCAATCATGTCTCGTAAGACATCATTAACTAAATTCTGGAATACCGCGGGGGCATTCGTGAGTCCAAACGGCATCACCCGATATTCGAAATGTCCTAAGGGTGTGTTAAAAGCGGTCTTCCACTCATCCCCCTCCCTAATACGCACCAAGTGATAGGCGTTGCGGAGATCGAGTTTTGTGAAAACCATGGATCCACAGAGGGGAGTAAAAACGGAGCTGATCAAGGGAAGTGGGTATTTGTTCTTTATAGTAATCTTGTTCAAACCCCGAAAATCGATACAGGGTCTCAAGGATTTGTCCTTCTTGTCAACAAAAAAGAACCCTGCACCTACCGGAGAGGACGAGGTTGTATTATCCCAGCTGCCAATGACTCCTGGATGTACTTTTCCATCGCTCGTTCTCCGGCCTCGAGAGGGTATAGAGACGGCTGCGGGGCAGAGGAGCACCGGGGAGGAGGTCGATGGCGCAGTCGTATGGTCTGTGAGGTGGAAGCGACAAGGCCTGATGCTTACTGAACACCGCCGACAAGTCATGGTAGGTAGACGGAACCGAGGACAGATCTGAAGGTTCAGGTACTGGGTTGGACCTAGAAGAAACAGGAGGCAAAGCAGACTGCAGGCAATGTAAATGACAAAAATTACTCCATGACAACACTTTGTATGCGGCCCAGTCTATGTGAGGGTTATGTATTTTCAGCCAGGGTAACCCCAAAACTATTGGAGTGTGCACACAGTCAAAAATGTAAAAACTAATAGTCTCTTTGTGATTACCCGACAGAAGGAAGGTCACGGGAATCGTCTGTTCCCCGATCTGGGTCAAAACCTCTCCGTTTAAAGCCTTAACCTCCAAAGGCACCTCCAACGGCAAAGTCCGGATACCCAACATTTTAGCCACCCCACGGTCCAAAAGGCTTTCATCAGCTCCGGAATCGATCAGGACATCCAAAGTCCGAGTCTGATCTGCTAAAATAATAGTTCCCTCCATTCGCACCGGCTTGGGAGATGAGCAACGGACTTGGCTCAGCAGTACTTCTCCCATTACTGCCGAGCCCACCCTTTTCCCGGACGGAGCGGACAAGAAGCACGAAAATGTCCTAACCTCCCACCATAGAGACAACTCCCTGTAGTGACGCGACGCTGTCTCTCCTCCTCTGTCAAATGAGTCCGGCCCAATTGCATGGGTTCGGGTGCGGCTGGTTGCAGTGGACGACCCGGTGGATCTGTAGTAGAACTGGCTGAGCCTCTACCATCGACTGTCTGCGTCCACCACCCCGGTCCTCTCGTTGAGGCTGGGAAAGCCCCTGATGTGCGGTGGATCCCGACCATGGATTAGTAGAGGATCCCAGCGACGCCTGTAGGCTGGCCTTCTCCCTCTTACGCTCCCGGAGGCGGTTATCCATCCTAATGGCCCCCTTTATGAGTTTGTTAAGACTAGTGGGTGGCTCCCTTGCCGCCATCTCGTCCTTCAGTTCATCAGAAATCGCATTCAGAAATGCTCCGTGAAGAGCGTCCTCATTCCAACCGCTCTCCACTGCGAGTGAACGAAACTCAATGGCAAATTCAGCCACACTGCGATTCCCCTGTCGAATGGAAAACAGTCTCTTAGTTGCCTCCTCCTCGAACTGGGTGATCAAAATCAATTTCATCTCCGTGATGAATCCGAGTACGAGAAACACACAGACTCCTGCTTTTCCCAGACAGCAGAGGCCCAGTGTAGCGCATGACCCCTTAGACAACCAATTAAAAAAGCAATCTTTGAACGTTCACTCTGATAAGTCTGTGACTGCTGTTCAAAAACTAAGGAGCACTGTGTTAAAAACGCCAGGCAAGAGCCGAGATCTCCACTATATGGTGAAGGCGGCGGTACATATGCTTCTTTGTACACCGGAGGCGGGCTTCCATAGTCGGGCGGAGAGGGCTGGAGCGCTGGTAGACGGTGGTGTGTTCAAGGAAGCCAACTTATCACTCAGCACGGCTAAGTTGCAGGAAAACTCCTTCATATGGCCCATGAGAGACTGGAGAGTGGCGTTCCAGAAGCGCGGTCTGAGCAGCGACAGTTTGCGGAAGAGTGTGAGGCTCTGCTGGGTTCATTATGGCCAGATCGTACTGTTATGGACTGGCAGATAACCCAAACGCAGACACACACGTAAAGTAAACAAAACAGATTTATTTGAACAAAAGGACAACTTAGGAATAGCGGGTTCTTCGTGGATAACGAGGTGCAGCAGGACAAGACCGGGACTGGGCTGGAGCGGGAACAACGACAGGACTTGACGGAACAAGAGAAGGCAGAGGTGGAGCGGGAACAGGACTGACGGCAGGACTGGAAGGATCTGAGAGGAACAAAGAACAGGTAAGTAATCATAAGTATCACAAGGCATTCGAGCGAGGCGTGTTACTAACGGTAGTAAGTGTTACGATCTGGCATCGATGAGCAGGCTGCGGTGCTTCTTAACCTCTGTTGATTATCAACTCGGATCAGCTGGGCTTGCTCCGCCGGTACTTAGTGTACTTTTAATAACTCTTCCAAATAATTGTAATCCTCTCTCTCTCTGTCCTTATGTATAGTCAAGCCAGGTTGAGTTAGCAGTGGAGGAGAGAGACAGGGAGGAACCTTTGATCACCAGGGAGTCTGTCAAGAGAGAGTGAGTACACTGGTCCACTTGCACTGGTACACTGGTCCATGGCACTTAGTTCTCAGCTTTGTAGGGGTTTTTGGAATGGAACAGTAGATATGCATATCTACAGGGACCGCAAGGATGGTGTACTAGTTGGTTGTGTCTGACCGATTGTGGTGGGCCGGTCTGAGTAAAAATGCCAGGGCCTTTTTTTTGTCCCAGTCCAGCCCTGCAAACAAACACACACTCTCTTACACCCTCACTCACACACACACTCTCACTCACACTCTCTTACACTCGCACACACACACACACACACACACACACACACACACACACATCCACACTCACACACACACACACACACTCTCACTCACTCACACACTCTCTTACACTCACATTCACACACATACACACACACACACACATCCACACTCACTCTCACACACACACACACACACACACACTCTCTTACACTCACACACACACACACACACTCTTACACACTCACACACACAAACACACACTCTCTTAGACTCTCACTCACTCACACACACACACACACACACACACACACACACACACTCTCACTCACTCACACTCTCTTACACTCACACTCACACACACATACACACACACACACACACACACACACACACACACACACACACACACACACACACACACACTCTCTTACACTCACACACACACAAACTCTTACACTCTCACACAAACACACACAAACACTCTCTTATACTCTCACTCACACACGCACTCACTCACACTGTCACTCACTCAAACTTTCACTCACACTCTCTTACACTCTCACTCACTCACACTCTCTTACACTCTCACTTACTCACTCAAACTCTTACTCACACGTGTCTAGATAATACTCACCAAAGTTGGGGCCATTTAGATTAAAACACAATGATTAGCATCTTTTTGCCCAAGGGGTGCGATTTTGGTGGCTGCGCGTTTCACCCCACATGGCGGACTTCCTGTTGAGTTTAGGCTGTCCTTGAATTTTCTGTTTGCCCTGAGGTTTCCTATGGATGTACCAAGTTTCATTTTTCTACATTGGAAAAAAGTTACTTTCACTTTCCATAGGCCCAATGTATTTTGACTTTTCTAGGGGTCACCACTGAGTCATTTTGCTCAAAAATAACTTGAGCAAAAACAATAGGCCCTCCCGGTCATCACTGGCTCGAGCCTAAAAAATATATGTGTTAGGTGAGACTGTACAAAGTCAAAGATGCCAAAAAATGTGGTTATTTATTTATTTACTCTGTTGGGAAGAACACAGTGCTGATGAATATCATTGTCACAATTTCCACAGAAGAATGATTTAGGGAGACAATCTCCACAGGTATTTTATTCAGCACAGAGCATGCCCTCCAGTAGATGGGGTCTGGCATTCTCCCATTTCTCTTCACAAAAATTTGGGCGAAACTCCCAGGTTTTGCGCAGTTCTGTTGTGCAGTCCACGGGATTGTCCTTTAAGCTATCTTTTAATAACTGGAGCTGTGAATCTAGAAAACAACAGAGTTGGAGTGCAATGAACCATAACTTGTGACAAAGCTATACATAATATTTATAGAACTTTAGACTTTCTACCAATTGATTGTTGTGCCACTTCAATCTCCAGTTGGGGAGCTTTAAAAACATACAAAAATAAGTTATTTGTTGTACAGCTAAAAATTTTAAAAGATGAATGAAATGACAATGAAAGCCCATTGCACATTATTAATAACCATCAGGGATGTGCAGGGATTATCTTGACCATACACATCTTTGGTCTTTGATAAACTGATTGGCCTGTGAGACAACTCATAGAAATCAGAAAACTATGCATTTTGATTAATGTGTGTGTATATTACCAAGACTATACCTCCAGCTGTTGATCTTAGGTATCAGGCAGCCATAGCTGTCTCTCTTCCTCCAGTGCACTTGCTTTTTTGGGTGCGTTTTCATTTTTTCTTTGCACAAAGGTAAAGTGGTGACGGACATTAAATATAGTTTAGATTTTAAGCACCCATCCACCCTTGAGAGCCATTTGAAACATACTGTAGTAGGCAAGCTTTACATACATTGCTATTTACCAGTGTTACTAGTTGTTGTTAGTTTACCACTGGAGGCAAAGTGGGTGTCTTGCCCAAGGACACAACGACAGTATGAACTGTGGGGGAGAGCAGGATGTTATGGGATGTTTTCGAGCTGGGATCAAACCGCCCACCAGCCGGTCAAAGGACGGCTGCTCTAACACTGAGCTACTGCCACTCCAACGGCATAGTGCACAGTAAGTGTATATATATAGGCCTACTGTATATACAATATATATACTATAAATATAAACAACCACTTTGGACTTGATCTAATAAATGAATACATGTATATTTTGGCAACTTTTTTAGTATTTTGCAAGAGATCAAAGAAATCTCCCCCTGCCTCTCAATCTATGGCCTACCTACAGCCACAGAATGTGACCTCTGCAGAGCCACCCTTCACACAGACCCCAGTGTTGTCAAGAAGACTCTCCTGAAGTTATATTTACTTGAATACATAATACCTGTACCCTAGAGCCACCACCACCATAGATACATAGTGGTTGATACTTTTTTTTTTTTGTCTTTCAGTATTACTCAAGAGAGATGGATCCCCCAGAGCCCCAAGATGGGACTTCTGCAGAGACACCCTGCCGTTCAACCCCGGTTCATACTGTCGTTGTGTCCTTGGGCAAGACACTTAACCCACCTTGCCTCCAGTGGTGTTCCAGCTGTAACACTGGTGAATGGATCCTTAATGTAAGTTGCTTTGGATAAAAACGTCAGCTAAATGTAAGTGTATATATAAATATACACATGTGGACAAAAATGTTGGTACCCTTCGGTCAATGAAAGAAAAACTCACAATGGTCACAGAAAAAACTTTATTCTGACAAAAGTAATAATAAATAAAAATTCTATGAATGTTAACCAATGAAAGTCACACATTGCTTTTTAACCATGCTTCAACAGAATTATTTAAAAAAATAAACTCGTGGAACAGGCCTGGACAAAATTGATGGTACCCCTAGAAAAGACTGTAAATAATGTGATCAAATGGACATTTTAATTCAAGGTGTGTGCACTAATTAGCATCACAGGTGTGTACAATCTTGTAATCAGTCAGTGGGCCTATTTATAGGGCTTCAGGTAGTCACTGTGTTGTCTGGTGACATGGTGTGTACCACACTCAACATGGACCAGAGGAAGCAAAGGAAAGAGGTGTCGCAGGAGAATAGAAAGAAAATTATACACAAGCATGATAAAGGTAAAGGCTATAAGACCATCTCCAAGCAGCTAGATGTTCCTGTGACTACAGTTGCACATATTATTCAGAAATTTAAGATCCATGGGATTGTAGCCAACCTCCCTGGACGTGGCCGCAGGAGGAAAATTGATGACAAATCAAAGAGACGGATAATCCGAAAGGTAACAAAAGAGCCCAGAAAGACTTCTAAAGAGATCCAAGGTGAACTCCATGCTCAAGGAACATCCATGTCAGATCGCACCATCCGTTGTTGTTTGAGCCAAAGTGGACTACATGGGAGACGACCAAGGAGGACACCATTGTTGAAAACAAATCATAAAAAAGCTAGACTGGAATATGCCAAACTACATGTTGACAAGCCGCAAACCTTCTGGGAGACAGATGAGACAAAAATGGAACTTTTTCCAAGGCACATCAGCTCTACGTTCACAGACGGAAAAATGAAGCATATCAAGAAAAGAACACTGTCCCTACTGTCAAACATGGAGGAGGCTCTGTTATGTTCTAAGGCTGCTTTGCTGCATCTGGCACAGGGTGTCTTGAATCTGTGCAGGGTACAATGAAATCTGAAGACTATCAAGGGATTCTAGAGAGAAATGTGCTGGCCAGTGTCAGACAGCTTGGTCTCAGTCGCAGGTCATGTGTCTTGCAACAGGACAATGACCCAAAACACAGCTAAAAACACCCAAGAATGGTTAAGAGGAAAACATTGGACTATTCTAAAGTGGCCTTCTATGAGCCCTGACCTCAATTCTATTGAGCATCTTTGGAAGGAGCTGAAACATGCCGTCTGGAAAAGACACCCTTCAAAACGGAAACAACTGGAGCAGTTTGCTCATGAGGAGTGGGCCAAAATACCTGCTGAGAGGTGCAGATGTCTCATTGACAGTTACAGGAGTCGTCTGATTGCAGTGATAGCCTCAAAAGGTTGTGCAACAAAATATTAAGTTAGGGGTACCAACAAATTTGTCCAGGCCTGCTCCATGAGTTTATTTTTTTAAATAATTCTGTTGAAGCATGGTTAAAAAGCAATGTCTGACTTTCATTGGTTAACATTCATAGAATTTTTATTTATTATTACTTTTGTCAGAATAAAGTTTTTTCTGTGACCATTGTGAGTTTTTCTTTCATTGACCGAAGGGTACCAACAAATTTGTCCACGTGTGTGTGTATATATATAAAAAAACTTTGTCCTTCACCCTCCGCGGGTGGTCTCTCATCCTTCGAGCTCGGGTCCTCTACCAGAGGCCTGGGAGCTTGAGGGTTCTGCGCAGTATCTTTGCTGTTCCTAGTACTGCACTTTTCTGGACCGAGATGTCTGGTGTTCTTCCAGGGATCTGCTGTAGCCACTCTTCCAGTTTGGGGTTACTGCCCCGAGTGTCTGATGACCACAGGCACCACTGTCGCCTTCACCTTCCAAGCCTTTTCCAGCTCTTCTCTGAGGCCTTGGTATTTCTCTAGTTTCTCATGTTCCTTTTTCCTGATGTTGCAATCACTTGGTATTGCAACGTCAACCACAACGGCCTTCCTCTGCTGTTTGTCCACCACCACAATGTCTGGTTGGTTCGCCATTACCATTCTGTCAGTCTGAATCTGGAAGTCCCACAGGATCTTGGCTCGGTCATTCTCTACCACCTTTGGGGTGTTTCCCACTTTGACCTCGGGTTTCCAGTCCATACTCCGTACAGATGTTCCTGTACACTATGCCAGCCACTTGGTTATGGCGCTCCATGTATGCTTTCCTGCCAGCATCTTACACCCTGCAGTTAAGTGTTGGATTGTCTCAGGGGCCTGTTTGCACAGCCTACACCTTGGGTCTTGTCTGGTGTGGTAGATTTGGGCCTCTATTGCTCTGGTGCTCAAGGCCTGCTCCTGTGCAGCCATGATGAGTGCCTCTGTGCTGTCCTTCAGTCCGGCCCGTTCTAGCCATTGGTAGGATTTCTTGATATCAGCCACTTCAGTTATGTTCGGTGGTACATCCCATGTAGGGGTTTGTCCTCCCATGATGGTCCCTCCTCCAGCTCCTCTTCCTCTGTTCCCCATTGCCTGAGACATTCACTGAGCACGCCATCATCTGTTGGGGCCTTATCTTTGATGTACTTGTGGATCTTGGATGTTTCATCCTGATAGTGGTTCTCACACTCACTAGTCCACGGCCGCCTTCTTTACGGCTAGCGTACAGTCTCAGGGTGCTGGATTTGGGGTGGAACCCTCCATGCATGGTGAGGAGCTTTCGTGTCTTAACGCCTGTGATCTGTATCTCTTCCTTTGGCCACCTTATTATTCCCGCAGGGTATCTGATCACTGGCAGGGCGTAGCTGTTTATTGCCCGTGCCTTGTTCTTGCCATTGAGCTGACTTCTTAGGACTTGCCTTACTTGTTGGAGGTATTTGGCAGTTGCTGTTTTCCTTGTTACCTCTTCGAGGTTGCCATTTGCCTGTGGTATTCCAAGGTACTTGTAACCATCCTCAATGTCTGCTATTGTTCCTTCTGGGAGTGAGACCCTTCTGTGTGGACTACCTTCCTCTCTTCGTCACCATTCGACTACACTTCAAGCCCGAATGACATCCCAATGTCAGAGCTGTAGATCCTGGTGGTGTGGATCAGTGAGTCGATGTCCCGCTCACTCAGTATAGCTTGATGTCATCCATGTAGAGGAGGTGACTGATGGTGGCCCCATTCCTGAGTCGGTATCCATAGCCAGTCTTGTCGATTATTTGGCTGAGGGGTTCAGGCCTATGCAGAACAGCAGTGGGGATAGAGCATCTCCTTGGTATATGCCACATTTGATGGATACTTGTGCAAGTGGCTTGCCATTGGCCTCAAGGGTGGTTTTCCACAGCCTCATTGAGTTTGCAATGAAGTCTCTTAGAGTCCTGTTGATGTTGTACATCTCCAAGCATTCAGTGATCCATGTGTGTGGCATTGAGTCATATGCTTTCTTGTAATCAATCCAGGCAGTGCACAGGTTGGTGTGTCGGGTTCTGCAGTCTTGGGGTGACTGTTCTGTCAACCAGGAGTTGGTGTTTGGCTCCTCTGGTTTCTTTGCCGATGCCCTTCTGTGCTTTGCCATGTATTGATCCATGTGCCCACTTATCTTAGCCGCAATGATGCCTGACATGAGCTTCCAAGTGTTGTGGAGAGACAGGTTATTGGCCGATAGTTGGATGGGACTGTACCCTTTGTGGGATCCTTCAGGATCAGGATTGTACGCCCTTCGGTAAGCCATTCAGGGTGCGTCCCATCCCTTAGCAGCTGGTTCATTTGTGCTGCAAGGCGCTCGTGGAGTGCAGTGAGCTTCTTTAGCCAGTAGGTGTGGATCCTGTCAGGGCCCGGTGCTGTCCAGTTTTTCATACCTGAGAGTCTTTCTTGGATGTCTGCCGCTGTGATGGTAACTGGATTCTGTTCAGAGAGGTTGCTGTGGTCCTCTCTCAGAGCCACCAGCCACTGTGCATCGCAGTTGTGTGATGCCTCCTCTCCCATATACTTTTCCAGTATTGTTCAGTTTCCAGCCTTGGAGGGTCTGCTCTGCTGTTATTACCCTGCCATTGAGCGTACACTTTTGCAGGTTGAGTTGCGAACAGCCGGTTTATTCTTCTGGCTTCTCTCTTGTGTACCTCTTTAGGCGGCTGGCCAAGGCTTGGAGCCTTTGTTTGGCAGTTTCAAGTGCTTCAGGTATGGGCATCTGGTTGTACCTCTTGGGTACCTGTTTTCTCATTGCACCTTTCTTGGCCTCTGTCAGTTGGCTTACTTCTACGTGTCTGCTTGATCTTAGCCTCCAGCCTTTGTTTCCATGGTGGGTACTGTTTCTCATGGCTCCCATGGTTGCTCTTATAGCCAAGCATCTCGAGGATCACTGCTGCGGAGTTGTATAGCAGCTCATTGGTTTCAGTGATGGATGTGGTAGGGATCGCACTCAATGCTGCATTCACATCTTCTAGGAGACTTTCTGATGGTACTTCACTTAGCCGTTGTAATTGGCGTCGGGTTGCCTTGCATTCATTCTCGCCATGATCTTGTCTTTCAGGTCAGTCGCTGCCTCGTTCAGCGTTATTGTTGGGGCTTCATACCCAATCCCTGGTTGGGAGCCCCTGTTGGCTCCTCTGACCTTGCGTCCTGGCTCCCCCTTGCCGTAGCATTTGTGTTGTATCTCGTCAATCTCAAGTTGTGATAGCAGCTGCCGCTTGTGGATGTTGGAACACTGAGCTACTAGTTGCTTCGATGTAAGCCTGGATTGTGGGTTTCGTAGTAACCATTCATCCCACATTCTCTTCATGTAACCCCTCTGACTAGGGTTACTGGAGTAGTAGCATTCCAACAGAGCCTTGTTATCGCATCTCGCCATCTGCGTCTTGTTCCAGTAGCCCATTTGTCATCAAGTTGCTCTGGTTCCCCAACACCTGACGCAGACCTTGTTTGGCCGGGCATCGTCTGATCGCATTTATTGTCTCTCATCATCATTATGAGGTAGGCAGTAGCGCGAAGGGTCTTGCCTAAGGACCCACACTGGATAGCACCCGAGGGGATTCAACCTGGGTCCCCCGTGTGAAAGGCCATGTCCTTACCAGCTGAGCTAACCAGCCGCTATATATATATATATATATATATATATATATATATATATATATATATATATATATATATATATATATATATATATGTATGTGAGAGAGAGAGAGAGAGAGAGAGAGAGAGAGAGAGATGTCTCAGAATAACCAAGTTCCTGTTTTAGGCTGGATGCAGCAAAACAATTCTTTATATGTACTTGTTTTAGTAGTTCCTCTTTTTGAGCTGAGTGCAGAAAGATAATTCCTTATATGTCTCTGTAACTAACTGTTCAAAAGGCCAAAACCCGCCCTGCGTGGTTGGGGGAGGCAAAGCATTCTGTGTGTTCAATAAAAGCACTGGGAGATGTTGTGGCTGGTTGGAGATTTCCAAAGATGGAGGGCGGAAGTGCCAGAGGCGCAAACATTGTTTCTCCCCGTGCACGTAAAAGCTTAAAGCCGAGTCTGACTCTGCTATTGTTTTTGCTCGAGTTATTATTTGGGCCCGAGCCGGTGATGACCGGGAGGGCCTATTGTTTTTGCTCGGATTATTATTTTTAGGCCCGAGCCGGTGATGACCGGGAGGGCCTATTGTTTTTGCTCGGATTATTATTTTTTTATTTTTTATTTTATTTTATTTATTTATTTCTGCAAAATGATCCTAAATTTGACCCAGTGAACGTGCACGAAAAGTCATTTTTATTGGTCCCAGACTTCAAGCTCGTCGAAAAATTTATGTATTTGAAGTCCCCGAAAAAAAAAATATGAAAAATGACTCAGTGGCGACCCCTAGAAAAGTTAAAATACATTGGGACTATGGAAAGTCCCAATGTATATACATATATATCAATAATATGTATATAATTATTCATGTAATATGTATAATGTGCATTGTATTAAAAAATAATTGGAGTTTTGATATTTAAATTTGTCTTAAGGTAGAATAATGCTTTTATCTGTTAAACAATTGTAATGTACTAATTATATTATGTATATGTTCTCTACTTTTCCTTAACCAGACCAGACCCCGTTTGTCAGATCCACTCCGTGTCTCTCAGGGATCCGCTCCACTTTCCTTCTCTCTCCTTCATCTCATCACTGCCACCTGTCCCAAGCACCTGTAACCTATTACCATCAGTGAGGTATTTAAACCTCTCCTGTCCACCTCTTCCCTGCCAGATCGTTCAGCATACTTTGTGTGAATGTTTCCAGCGTTTGTTCCAGCTCTTGTCTCAGCCCTCTCTCCAGCCTTCGCTCCAAGTCTCAGGTTTGGACTTCACTCTCAGCCCAGCTTCCCAGCTTGGTTCCACTTGGTCTTCAGTCACCGGCTCGGCTCCAGGCTTCGGCGCAGCTCCACGGCTCACTCCAACTCTCAGCCCAGCTCTCCAGCTTGGTCTCTAGTCACCGGTTCGGCACCAGGTCTCGGTTCAGCTTCACGGTTCATCTCCAACTCTCAGCCCATCTCTCCAGCTTCCTATCACTATCTGTACTTTAATAAAGTATCACTTACCTTCACTGTCTTGTGCGCACTTGAGTCCTCATTCCCGCATTACACCGTTACTGCAGGATTAACCTGAGTGTCCCAGTTTTGGACCGTTTCTTCAGCCAGGAAGATCCCCGACCAGACTTTCAGCTGAGCAGGGAGTCTCTGGCAGTGTTGCAGAACCTCCTGAACCAGGAGAGAAGACCTGGGTGGGGTGCTACAATAGAGACCCTGGTGTTTCTCTTCTGGTTGGCCTGTGGAGCATCCTACAGGGTGGTCTCAAGAGTGTTTGGGATGCCCCGGTCCACCGTTTACTACATTGTCCACCAAGTGACTGAGGAGGTGGTGGCCATTCGCCACAAGGTCATCTTCCTCCCGAAGACCCTGGAGCACCTGGAAGAAGTGTCCCGCGGGTTTGCAGGGCTGGCACGCCACAGAGCTTTTATCAAAGCTGCAGGTGCCATCGACGGCTGTCACATCCGCATCAAGCCTCCGAGCGGCCCTGATGGTGGTACAGAAACAGGAAACTGTTTCCATCCATAATCCTTCAGGCTGTTTGTTACCATCAGGGCCGCCTCATTGATACGTACGTGGGCTGGCCTGGATCGGTGCACGGCCCACTGTACGCTCAGTCATCCTACCCTCCTCCGGGGCATTTCATCTTGGCCGATGGAGGATATCCATGCCTCCAACGGCCTCTCCCCCTCATCACTCCTTTCAAGCGGCAGGTGCAAGGTGTGGGAGCCCAGCGCTTTAACAGCCATCATTCCAGGGCACGCTCCATTATAGAGCGTGCTTTTGGAATGATGAAGACAAGGTTCCGGTCCATCTTCCTGCAAGCGCTGGAGGTGCACTACACCTTTGTTCCTCATGTAAGTTACCAGCCAGTGTGATATTAAATTATTTTTTTTCAATTTCACAATATACTAATTTTATATATGCTATTGCAGGTTTTGACAGCATGCACCATCCTCCACAACATCTGCCTCAGTGCCGGAGACGTGTTGGCACCTGAGGATGAGCCTGAGGACGATGTGGAGGAAGATGAGGGGGAGGCTGACATGGAGGCCGTCAGCGGTGCTCAGTGGCGGGACCAACTCTGTGCTGAGGTGTCTGCCCTGGAGGTTGTACCAGCCGGTCATGACTACCTTTAACAAGCAAGTAAACAATAACTTTAATATCTTATTTAAAAAGTACTTTGTCATGAAAGGATTGGATTCAATTTCTCCTGTTTACATATTTATTAAGGCATGTTACAGATGTGACAGCCGTTGATTGAGTCGCTCTGCAAACCCTGCTGGTGGACGATGTAGTGGACAATGGGAGGAGACATCCTGAAGCTCTCTGCAGACCACCCTGTGATGTTTCACTCGCCAACCAGAGGACCAGCCACGGATCCCTGCTGCACTCCATCCATGTCTCTCATCCTTTCAGCGGCTCCAGCAACACTGCCAGGGACTCCCGTTGTAATTAAACATAAAAATTGTCCAATACCTGGTCACTCAGATTAACCCTGCAGTGATTTGTTAAAATCTGTTGTCCTGTAAATAGTTCTGTAAATAGTTTCTGTATGTTCTTGAATTTTGTTACCTCAATTTTGTTTTCTGAATGTTATTAAATAATTATACACTTAATTTTCTTTACAAATGTTCCTTTTACTTTGAAAATTATGGAAAATAAAAAAGAAATACAGTGAATGAGAAGTATTTATTTCAAACAATTTATTTCAAACAACTGAAGCTAACAATGGAAAAAAAAAGTAATCCCTCCCACCCCAAGAAAAAAAATAAAATAATTGGGGACCCAATGCTCCAGAATGGAGAAGAGCCTGTCCATCCTCTCCCTGCTCTCCTGTGCCCTCCTCTCTTCAGCCTGAGCTCTCCTCTCTTCAGCCTCTCTCTGCTGCCTCATGTCCTCCCTGATGAGGTCTAACAGCTCCTGGTCACTGTCCCTTCTCTTCTTCGCTGCTGGCTGCCTATCTCCTTCCCTCTCTTCTTCCTCTCTCTCCTCTTGGTCACTCACTGCTGCACTTGGCTCTGGAGTGTCCATAGGGATGGAGGCAATGAGGACAGGGGGGCAAATAGAAGGCCTTTGTCCTAAAACCTCATCCATTTGGACAAACCAGGGCCAAGTAGCAGCAGTGGGCTTCCCACTCACTCCCTCTCCTGACCCTGCATTCCTAAAGACAAGTAAAAATCTAAACTGTTCACAAAACATGTAAGCTTAAACCTAGGATTTTTTTTTAACTGTTACTAAAAACAATATTATTTTCTAAATATGGACATACTTTATATTTCTTTTTTTAAATTGTCCCACTTTTTCTTTGCTTGGGCTGGTGTCACTTTACCAGACAGGCCCATCTTCTCCAAAACTATCCTAATGTAGGAGAAAAAGAGAAAATATTGGAATTGTGTTAATCACAGATATCAAAACGACAATTGTGGAACAATACTGTACACAATTATACTACAAAAGGACAAAACAAGAGAAGTAAGAAAATGTTTCAGCTGTTTAATGACTGCAGGAAATGTTATATGTACTGCACAAAACAAAAAAGAAACAAAACTGCCTTGATATTACAATGGGATTTCTAAATAGATTTATTCCTGTACCTTCATCCCACAGTGGCAGAGTTCTTTGCTCCGGTGAAGAGCTCATCATTCTCTCCCCGGAGCTTTATAAAAACTTCTGTCTGCTCTTTCGTCCCTAGAAGCATTAAAAACAGCTTCAATCACTAACAAATTAGCTGTGTGATATTCACACAGGCAGTAAGGAAGAAGCTAGTTTACAAAAGTAATGTTTTTTTTTTTGTACATATAAAAGTACAAATGTAAAAAAAATACTTAATAATATTAAAAACAGTAACTTACTGAAAATAGTACTTCAGTACTTTCAAAGAAGACATTTGCAGAGAAGTTCTGGCGTCGTTTCACTGTCTCTAGGAATATTATTGTCAATCCAACGCATTTGATAAATTACACGGTAAGTTGAAGCACATTCAATTCTTTTTTGATGATGTTTGCTTAATAATGTAATATTTTATTTACTACTGTTAAATACAAGCTGGTCGGTAAATCTAACAATTTTAAACTTTTGTTAATATTTGTGTGTTTTGTGTATGGCATAAGAGTTGTTTTTCTTAGTATGTGAGGATTTAGGAGTTTGTCCACTGTCCCGCATTTTTTTATGTTATAATTTAAGGCTATTTATTACCAATTTTAAGCATCTTAGAGTAGAATTGTCAAAAGTTAAACATGGGTTTTGATATTAATAAGCAAAATGCTGGTCAAATAGCTATTATTAAAATATATTATTTCAAGAATGGCGATACACACTGTCACGTTTGTTCTCGGTGTAGCCAGAGGGCTAACAGTTGCTACAAATCACTCTATAAAAAATTCGGTCGTAATTTATTTTCCATTTTAGTTTATTAACCTAATATGAAATCCTGGCGGATTTGCAGTTTAAAGCAACTGGCTACACCAAGAATGAGCGTAAACTACCGCCGTGAAATATCCCGCACAGTAAGGCTAGCTGCTGGATTTTGTCCGGTCTTTCCGCAAAGACCCAGCAACTGCCCCCGCTGTAGCTGGGAAACCTGGGTTCAAGTCTGAACTCTTCCCGGGATCCTCTTCATCAAGAGGAGCTAGGCTCTACTCTTTTCTCTGTGAGATAATCTTACATGGGTAACAAACCATTTTGGTTCTTCTATTTAGACATCCGCTACCGTGGCTGATTTGGAGAATCGATGAGCTAGACGCGGTGCTCCTTATACACCATTGGTTAACAACGTGGAACAGCTGGTCTGTCTTTGCCGGCGCTCCCGCACACCTGTTTCCACTACGCGAGCCCGCAGGGGCGGGGGAGCCGGAGGGGGACTCTGCCGGAGAATCCGTAGGTAGTTGGGCTGAGTCCCGAGCTGACTTGACATGATGTCCTTATTCAAAAGCTTTAAACTAAAAACTATAGTATTTTTACACATACTATGTATGGCTCTATATTAAATCTAGCTGACAAATGACACAGTGACACAAGACACCATTTATTAATTACTTCAGCAATAATGACAAGTAACATTTAAGGGAGATTATTGATCAGTATAACTCTCATTTGAAACCCAAACACTATCTTAAGTTTTCATCAAAACTTTACAGACAACTGAAAGCTGGTCTGAATGCCTAAAAACTAAATGTCAACAGATTTAGTCATTATTCTGTGGGTGGAAGTACCTTGGCGGCACTCGGAGTGTCGCTGTTTCTGTCTGGAGCAGGCACCATGGCTGGATGCTTTATTCATAAGCCTCAATGTAGCAACGTAAACCATAAACTATTAATAAGCAAACATGAAATACACAATAGCTTTCCGAGAGAAGTAAAAGTGCTTAGTTCAAGTCACTTTCTGAAGATATTTGGGCAGCGAGCTGTAGCCTACGTCACGATAAGAGGGGAGTGTTGTCACATCAAAATGTTTCCATTCAATTATAACCAAAACATTCTCCGTCTGGTTAAAAATGACACTTGTTTTGTTGAGAAATCTTAGTGAATGTCATCATTAATAAGAATGCCAAATATACAATTTCACAGTACAGAGGTAATGTGTGCTCTTTGGATATTCCAATTTTGTCCATTGCAGCAAAACACTGTTTCCCTAGCCCGTTAGCAAACGAGAGTCCAATGTATTTATTAACTACACTTAAGACCTCTCACAAAATTTCACAAGCTTTTCTTTTCTTTATTTCTGCAAAACAGAGTCCATATGAGCTCAACACTGGCGTCCAGGTAGATTATAAAACGGACAGTTTGTGCGCAGTGCAGTTATTTAATGAATAGAGGATATGTATCTATTCAGGGCAATTCGCACTTGATAATCACAAACGTAGACTATAAACGTCACTAAAAAAATTTAAATTGCCAGAAAATGTTCATAGTCAACGTATTGTGAGACTGTAAAATCGTTTATTATAGACGTTTCTTTTTGGGAGACTGGGTTGTAGATGGTGCTGATAGCCCAAATGCTAATAAAGCATGTTACTATAGCATTTTAGTTTCTCAGTGCTGTGAAGCATTTGATCTCTTCTCATTTTATTTACCTGGACAATTTGGTTTGTTTTTTTTGACTACCTCAAGGAAGTTACGTGATATTTTCGTTGCCAATGTATGAAGCTCTTCCTGTTTGAGCTCGTCTATGGTCCATTTGAGGTTCATGCTTAAAATAACATCATACCAGAGTTCACTTGGAAGTGCTCCGAGACCTCTGTTTTGAAGCATTAAGGTTTGTCTGGATTCTTATCCCAGTGAACCGTGCTAACAGAGCAAACGCTGTCTGTTTGAACTGCTCAAAACACAAGAAACATGGCCTTTTGATCCAATTTGATTCTAGAGAACACACGTAGATTGAATATGTAGCAACAATACATGTTACATTATGTTACTAGAGCAGGTTTGACTAAATACAGTATTTCTAAAAGCTAGAACTGCAACAAACTAAACTTGATGTTGAGTGCCAAAGAAACCTGTTTGGTTACAACACTGGTTAACTACTGGTTTACTACTGGTAAAGAAAGTAGCACTGCAATACAACTCCAAAAGAAAATCAGAAATAGAGAGGGAAAACAAAGCAAAAATAAATCACTACGTCCGCCTTCATTTTGGAGACACTAAATCGGACCTGAAGCTAGAACTCTTCTGGACAGCCTCAACCTCTTTTTAGAAGGTATTCTACTCAAACTTGCTTTAACATAAGGCTCTGCTGAATAATGATTTATTGATCTTAGCTTTTGTCTAAATTCAATTTCCACTGAAAATGTACAAACTTATTTGCAGGTAAACATTGTACAAACATCACATTTGGGTCCAATCTATATTTTACGAAAGCAATTATTTCTGACTTTGCTCGAGGCACAGCTACAAATAGTGGCACAATTACAGCCATCAAAACAAACATTTGTGAGATACCCTTTTCTATTCTGCCTTCATTTTTCAAACTGTGGGAAGCTTAGATTAAGGTTCCCTATTCATGTCACACCAAGAATGAACAGGCAATAGAAAGGCTTGACGTGTCAGTGTTGTTGCTCAAAATTGGAATGTTTAGTGTTATGAACGTGTAATACACAAAACTGAAAAGTCCTTTCTTTGCTGTACCATCGGGTCCTGCTCTTTCAGGACCAATTTCCTCTGTGTGACCCCTGTGCTTCCTACACCACTGCAGCTTTGATCAAACCTGCAGTGGGTTCAGAGAATGATCACAAAGCAGGCTTTTCAGGTGGTGGCATGGTTGGCTTCTTTTCATATACACTTTCACAGTAAACACTGCAACCCAGCAATCGCTGACATAGAAATGACTCCAAAAGATCTGCAGAAAGCACACGGATTAATGAGGTGAAAGAGTTTTTTTTTTTTTTTGTGTGTGAAGTACTTTATGTTTATTTGTTGACAACCTAAATATCCTTTTAAATAACACATAACACCCCAACAAGATAACATGCTCGGCTGGCCCTCTATACTCTCTATACTCTCTACGTGCACAATTATTAGGCAAGTGATTATTTTGACCATATCATCATTTTATCCATAATTTCCAACTCCAAGCTGTATAAACTTGAATCCTTATTGTATTTAATGCATATCAGGTGATCTGTATTTGTGTAGGGAGGGTGTGGCCTAAGGAGATCAACACACTATATCAAGTGTGTATAATTATTAGGCAGATTCTTCTCCTCAGAAAAAATGTGCCAAAAAAGAGATTTAACTGATTCTGAAAAGTCAATAATTGTAAAAAGTCTTTCCCAGGGATGCAGCATTCTTGAAATATCTAAAATATTGAGGCGTAATCACAGAACCATCAAATCTTTGTCAAATGTCAAATGTTGTAGCAAATAGTCAACAGGTTGAGAGAAGAAACGTGTTGAGAAGAAAAGACACAAAATATCCAAGATTTGCAAAGAATCAAACGTGAAGCTAATAGGAACCAATTATCCTCGAGTGCTGCCATATTCCACAACTGCAACCTACCTGGACTGTCAAGAATTAGATTTTTATGCAAGGCAACGCTCCATCACATGCATCAAAGTTTTCCACTGCGTGGCTGGCCAGTAAAGGCCTTAAAGATGAAAAACTAACGGCAGGGCCCCCTTCTTCACCTGACTTAAACCCTATTGAGAATTTTTGGGCCCTTCTTAAGCAGGACGTTTACAGTGAAGGTAAACAGTACACCTCTCTGAACAGTGTCTGGGAGGCTGTGATTGCGGCTGTTTAAAAAGTTGATTCTGACCAGATCAAGAAACTGACTGACTCCATGAATGGAAGGCTTGTGACTGTTATTGAAAAGAAGGGTTACTATATTGGTCACAGAATTATTATTTTTTTTGAAATTTTAGAAATGTTTGTTTGTAAATTTTGAGTTTGTTTATTATTGTCACTTTAACAGGTGAAAATAAACAAGTGAGATGAGAAAATCTTAGTTTTTCATTTAGTTGAATAATAATTCTGCACACTAATAAAGAAAACATCCCAAAACATCATAACATTCCACTCTCCCTTGGGCAAGACATTTAACCTACATTGCCACAGTGAGTGTTCTGTAACACTGGTAAATAGCTTAATGTATGTAAAGCGCCTACAATAGTAGGTGGAAAAGCGCTATATAAAAATAACGATTATTTTACTACTTAAATGTTCAGGTTTGAGGGTTTGTTAACATTTTGGATTGACCAAGAGCACTGTAGTAATAACATATATAAAAACAATAACAAAATGAATCCTCAAAAATACAACTTGCCTAATAATTGTGCACACAGTCCTAGTGTAGTCACAGTGTAATCTGGTGAAGTCCTTCTATGCTGCAGGGGGTAGGGTTGGGCGATGTCATCTAAATTGACAGCTGACGATGTGTACAGTAAAACATCACGATGGACGATGATATAGTGGGGGGTGTAATAATAAAATTTTTGTTATTATTAGTAAAAAAGACAAGATTCTAACAATGTCAAGATCAAATGCCTGACACGGTAGGCTATTTTCACAGACTAACACACTACAGTATTTAAAATAGCATATGCATTAGTTATATTCTCAATTTAATTTACAGAGCAATCCCTGCAAATATTTTAGGTTAACTGTAGTCTATAGAAGAGAATATGTGAGCGGAGTGGGAGCGGCGAGATCATGAATGGAGTGAGGAGCAGACTTTTTAAAAGTCGGAGCCTTGTGGTTTTCACTCGCTCCGAGAGCGCTCCACTGCCGCTCCATCACGAGTACAAATCATGCCAACGGGCGGCACATAATAACTACATTTTAGACAGAACTAGAGCTTAGATCGGCTCAAAAAAAATCAAGCCTGACCCTACCTGAGCCCGTGCACCTGAGAGACCGGCCCTGCCCGACACATTAACTTTAATTATGAGCCCGAGCCCGATTTAAACCCGACCATTTTTTAATACGTGGGCGTTCTGAGGAGAACAAGCCTGTAATGACTAATGAGCGGAGCGAAGTCGATGTGACTCAATAATCCGCAGGCGCACGCTCATGAACCCACCTGTAAAATGATGTTCGTTCAAATCCAGCTCAGACATGACATAAATTCTTTCTTTTATATTTATGTTTAAATATTATATTATTATTTTTAAATTTCATCTGATTATGATAGACTATGAGTGCAAAGATGCGAGTGGGTCAGAAATGATTTTGGTGGTTATATTTGTAGTTTAATATTAAGTTTTGTTTTGTAAAAAGCCTTTCTTTCGTTTTTTACAAATTGTCTCTTAATTTTAATAAAGGTTTCTTCGGCCAATTGAAGCAAATGAGTAGAAGCAATCGCTTTCATTGCTCATGAACTGGAGCACGTCTCAAATTAGCTGAAACTCAGCAGGTTTGCCTTACAGACATGATAAATATGTAGACTCATATGTGTAGAGACGAAAAGATTTAAATAAGCATAGTGCAGTGTTCAGAACTCACACGGTAAACAACCAGCTTGATACAGATGGATCACTACTTTAGCAGTTTGCCGCAAATTTCCTCAGAGCGAAGATGGAGCGGTGTTTCTGATATCAGTGAGCATGGAGTGGAGCGGGAGATGGAAAACCCGGAGCTGGAGCGGAGTGATTCTTGAATGCATAGAGCGGAGGGGAAATTGCCGCCGCTCCACTCCGCTCACATACTCGACTCGCAAGACTCGCAGCGGGGCGGGGGCGGGGCATCACGATGGTGTTTCTCCATCACGATGGACGATGATATCGGCCGTCGGCACAACCCTAGCAGGGGGCCAGACTCTAAAATATACAACCTGCGTACACTCAGTCCCTCCTGTAATTCCTCTGCTGTCTCTTCTGCACTCCCCTCTTCTGAGGAGCTCCCTCTTTTAAACACAAACAACGCCACCGACACTCTGTGCTCCACGCTTACATCCTGCTTGGACAACTTTTGCCTTCTTACATCTAGACCAGCCCGTACATCCTCGCCTGCCCCCTGGTTATCCGATGTTCTACGCGAGCATCGCGCCAGCCTCCGGTCAGCTGAGAGAAAATGGCGCAAGTCAAAAGATCCTACTAACCTCTGTATCTACCAGTCTCTCCTCTCTACTTTCTCCGCTGATGTCACCTCTGCAAAAACTGTCTACTACCATTCTAGGTTAATCAACTCACCTGACTCGCGCACTCTCTTTAAAACCTTTTCTGCCCTCCTTTGTCCGCCTGCTCCCCCACCTTCATTGCATTTAACAGCTGATGATTTTGCGTCTTTCTTTGTAAAGAAAACAACCGCCATCAGCAGTCAGTTCTCTGCGCCATCTCCTGTCGAGCTCATTCAGACCCCTGATATGTGTTTGCTCCCCTCTTTCTCTCCTCTAACTGAAGCAGAGGTTTCCAAGGTCATTAGTTCTAACCACCCTACTACCTGCCTGCTGGATCCCATCCCCACACATCTCCTTCGGGCCATCTCTCCATCTGTCGTGCCTGCTCTCACCCACATCATCAACTCATCTCTCTCCACTGGGTCATTTCTCACAGCTTTCAAAGAGGCCCGCATCACACCACTATTGAAGAAACCCACTCTTAACTGGAATGGCGTTGCAATGGTTCAAGTCTTACCTCTCGGATAGGTCATTAAGAGTATCCTGGAGAAACGAGGTCTCTGAGTCCCAACATCTCAATACAGGGGTGCCACAGGGCTCAGTGCTTGGACCGCTACTCTTTTCCATATACATGACATCCCTTGGCTCTGTCATCCAGAAGCATGGTTTTTCCTATCACTGCTATTTAGATGACACTCAACTCCACCTGTCATTTCAACCTGACGATCCGACGGTCTCTGCTCGCGTCTCGGCATGTCTGAGTGACATCTCACTTTGGATGAAGGACCATCACCTGCAGCTGAACCTTGCAAAAACAGAACTGCTTGTGATTCCGGCCAAACCAGGGACTTGCCATAACCTCTCCATTCAACTAGGCCCATCAACCATTACACCGTCCAGCACTGCCAGAATTATGTTAATTAAGGTATTTAATGATCAGCTAAACTTCACAAGTCATGTCGCCAGCACCACCCGGTCCTGTAAATTCATCCTCTACAACATTAGGAAAATTAGACCTTTCCTATCAGAGCACTCTACACAAATTCTAGTCCAGGCTCTTGTCTTGTCCAAACTGGATTATTGCAATGCTCTACTGGCTGGACTCCCTGCCTGCACAACCAAACCTCTGCAGATGATCCAGAATGCAGCGGCTCTATTCATTAGGTTACACTGCCTCCAGGTTGACGCCCGCATCAAGTTCAAAGCTATGCTCTTGGCCTACAAGACCACCACTGGTTCTGCACTCTCATATCTTCACTCACTAGTACAGACCTACGTTCCTACCAGATCCCTGTGCTCTGCAAATGAACAACGGCTGGTAGTACCATCCCAAAAAGGTAAAAAATCACTCTCACGTACTTTCTCTGGATCTGTTCCACATTGGTGGAATAATGTACCTGCTGCTACAAGATCAGCAGATTCTGTAGCCATCTTTAAAAAACGCCTGAAAACACATCTCTTCCGTCTAACTTACAACCACTGAGTTCTACTTACTTTCTATCGATTCCTTTCTTCAAAAAAAAAAAAAAATTCTCTTATCCTTAGCTGTGTATGTATATAAATAAATAGATACATTTTATAAATTTAAATTAAATTAAATTTTATTAATGTAGGCAATGTAGATTAAGTGTCTTGCCCAAAGACTCAACAACAGTATGTGGGGAAGAGCGGGATGTTTCGAGGGTGGATCGAACCGCCCACCCGCCGGTCGAAGGACGGCCACTCTACCCTCTGAGCTACTGTGGGTAGCCCTATTAGATTGACCAGACAAGAAATACTTTACAAAGGACTGGATTTGGTCTGTGGACCTAAAGTTAATGCACAGAAGGCAGCACAAGATCCACCAGTACATTATTACAGTACATCACTCTGACAAGGGCCTCAAACAGGTGAACACTTATTTTAAGACAGGTAGATTGTGTTATGAAATAATAACTTATCGCTCTGGCAGAGATGGTTCAGACTCAGGACGATAGCAGCCTCTGTTTAAAATTGAGCCTCTTTGCTAACACAGATTACTGCTCACATTCTCTCTGTTCTCCACTGGTGACGGGAGATTTACACATTATGTCTAAAAAAATCAAGTAATGAACCCTTAGCTGTGTTACAAGTATGTATGCACATATACAATGTGTGTATTATGTACATATACAATTAATGCTATACAATTGTATAGCGTTCATTGTATATGTATTGTAAATGATAGATAAGTACAGTCATAGTCATTAGGAGAGATGAAGAGGGAAGAGGAGTGTGCAGTGGTGTTGGAGGGAGACAGGGATAGTTCAGTGGGGAACAGAGTTCAGTAGGAAAAGGAAGAAGCTGTTCCTAAACCTTCTGGTTTAGGTCTGAAGGCTCCTGAAGCACTTTATGTGGGGAAGGAGCTGGAAGAGACTGGGGCGCAGTGGCTCTGTGGTGTAGTGGTCGTCCTTGGTGGTTCGATTCCCGCTCTCCCCACAGTTTATACTGCCGTTGAGTCCTTGGTCAAGACACTTTTGCCCACCTTGCCTCCAGTGGTGTTCCAGCTGTAACACTGGTGAA
>CM044559.2:4480780-4483280 GCA_024416835.2 Perccottus glenii | reverse complement strand
TTTTATAAAACACATTTGAAAACTACAAACGAGCCATGAGGCTGTAAAGGGCTACAAAGCAGAGATTGAATGTAATGATGCTTATTATAGGCTAATTAATGATTTGCACAGACCATTATACATCAGCAACACCTTTATTTAGTATGCCCAAATTGTGGTTATGTCCATGAGGTTAAAAGGGGATATATATACTACAATAGTTTTGAAGGTATGAGAACTTTTGTCCCTCATTCAATGTTACAAAGCTTTGCAAACCAGGACATGATCCACTGCAGATCTGACAAGGTTCCTGTAAACTTAACAATTTATTGCTGTAGTTCCCCATGTAGAGTACAGTGTGCCAGTCTGTGTGTCTCCAGCTCGTCATGCAGCAGTGCTTTTGTATCCAGTCGTGACCATGCATGATTTTGGAGTCTATAGAGTTGTAGGACGACTTGGCAAAGCCCTATGTGAGGCCTGTACACTCTCTGCATAAAGTATTTTTGATCAAATCAGAGATCAGCAACAGTTGGCAGTGACAGTGTTGTAAACAAACAGTGGGTAGATTATAGAAAAGATATTTGTGATTACGCTCCTTCTGGACAAACACTGTCTTCAGCATCGTTCTGACTGATGCCTCGTCTTTGTGTAAACCATCTTCATCCGGTTAACTCAAAGACAGTGGACATTAAAAATTCAGAGATTCATTCAAGCTATGTGAACTGTCTTTTTCTGGAAGCTGGCCAAGCTGGTCTGAAAGTGTTTTTATTTATTTTATTTATGCTTGTTAAAGCTCTGATGAGAGAAGAAAAGCTTTGAAAAAACATTGTCCTATTTTCCATCTCGATGAAAATACTTTCTGCCAATTTTGACAAGGAACCAAAGAAAATGATTTAGTTTTATTTCTTTTTGAATGATTGCTTCTGTTTCTTATCAGAAGATATTGTTGCAATCAGTCGATTCCAAAATGAAAATGTTTTGTTTTTTTGCATTGGTTCTGGACATAGACTTCTGGACATAGACTTCAAGTTCATCTGCAGCTTTGTTCTGATAAAATCACACAGCAAAGTTAAAGAGACGCCTCCCACCGTCAGAACATAAAAGGACTCAGACCCTTTACCTAAGGCCTGACGCCTAAGTGGAGATCAGGAGATAAAGGTTAAACTGTGTTACCACAGCGGGCTCCAGACTCCAGATACAATCAGTGATAATTATGTGAAGGGCTTGTGCAGGTGACATCCGATCCATGGCAACGTCGCTGCTCAATAGCAGCTCTAATTGCAGAAGTTAAGCAAGATACTCAAAAAAATAAAATAAATAAAATTGAAAAGGCAGCTCAAACCCTCTGTGAAGAAGGTCATACTAATGATGTAGTGGATAAATACCAGAGAAGAATTTCATTTTAAATTCAAATGAACAGAGTACAATTGTGCATTTGCACCAACCCCAACAAATTGGACCTTCCGAACAAACATATATCACTTTAAGTCCTACAAAATAGTCTAAACCCTTAATAATGTTTTAAGACCCATAAGAGGAAAATTATCAATTAATGACCATAAGTAAAAGTCTTGTGCCCTGGTACTTGTTTGAGCAAAAGTTTTTTGCAGCTTGAAGTTAAGAAGCCTCTTGGTTCAAACTTCTCACAGGTGAAAGAAAACACATTAAAGTTCATTGAGTTAAAAAGGCCGTGGAAAAGTGGCTGGTAACCTTTACTGAGCCTCACAGATATCGACAAAAAGCAGAGAAAAGAGCAGAGTGTTCCATCTGGACCAGTAACCTTTCCTCCAGCCACTAGTCAGAAATGTGACCACAAGATGTGAGAAAGTTTCAAATTATTTTTTAAATTGTCGAAAAAAGTTTGGAGATTGAGATGAGCAGACAGATGCCATAGGATGAGACAAGATCTGTCAGTACCTCATTTTGAAAGTACGCCTGGACATGGTGTAGCGTTCTAGTAAGAGACCGGTCTGGCTCTTGAGAAAGGTCTTAATTTTGGTCAATCACTTTTATGATTGTCATGCATTCGAGACCAGATCTGGTTTATTAGTACATATTATTTGTTATGATTGGATTACATCTTCTATTATTCATTCTTATCACAGATCACTTTGACACCTTATAGTCTGTTGACTCAGTCCAATTGGAGGTTAAAATTTTACCTTTAGTTTTAATTGGACTGGTCTTTTTTCACATTGTGCTCTGTGAACCAAACAGGAGACAGAGTTAGTCCAGTCTTACATCAGCTCCAGACTCATGGAAGTTAGTGTTTGGTGAAGGAGGCAGAGCTGGAGCAAAGATTTTTGATTGAATATAAAAGTTGGTTCTGTGAGACACTTCCCTGGTTTCTCTTCTAGCGTGTCTGACTACAACATTAGTTATTGTAACATCACGTACAGTGTTATTGATAATGTCCTGGAGAAATGTATCTAAAAGGAATCTGAACTCTGATATTGTGGTTGGTTTTTGGGAGTTGTGACAGTGAGCTCTGGGGCCTGACTTGAGGTGAGCCTTGTTGAAT
>CM044559.2:4458280-4473280 GCA_024416835.2 Perccottus glenii | reverse complement strand
AAAACGCACTGAGACGGGATTAATGCGGCGGCCAGAGGGAAAGCCAAACCACTGAGGGTCATTTTCTTCTTTTTCTTTACTTTATCTGCTATTGACAGAGTTTTCTCAACAAGCCCATAGAAGATAACAGGAATAACATGGAGAGAGTGTTGTGATTTATGGCTCCACGACTATGATCCATCATAGTGCCTTCAGTAAAAAAGAAGAAAAAAGAGGCACTAAGCTGCTTATGAAGCTGTATAAAAGACATGCATAGCTAAAAGCCACCTTGCCTGGAGATTTTAGAAGCAGCCGGTTTGGGTCAGACGCAGGGTAGATGTGGTTTTGAAGAGCAGCAATGATAAGAAACACTCTGGGATTAAGGATAACAATGATTTGAGCCGGAGCTTTGTGCAAGGATCAGGTTGAAATTCAGATTAAGATACAATATATTTACAGAATCCCAGACTGGGTGTGTTGCATGCGTCTCAACTGTAGAAAAATATACATAAATGGATGTGTTGCCCATTTGCTCAGCTACATCAGTGAGTCTGTCATTCTCTGTGAAGTAACACTGAAGCTGTTTATGAATAAATCAAATTATAATATATTTGTTATATGTGGGGAAAAAAAGTTAGAGACAGTGTTGGAACAGGCAGATTTTCTTCATAATCATAAATAAGGAAGCCAGTAATTAGTAACTGAGTGACGCCAGCATAAATGCCATGAACATTCAAAACAGGATTTATTTTTTTTACTTACACACCCGCTCCTGTTCCTCTCAGTGGAACATGATGGGAGTGAGTGCACTAAGATGTAGAGCTTCTTTTTTAATAAAGAGAGAGAAGGCCAAGTGTAGTTCTGTTTAGCATTGTTAGGGTGTGACATAGGATTAGTTGTTGATAATTGGGAACCTCCCAACCTTGCTTTTAATAACTTCCACTGTATGAAACTCTGCTCTGAAATGCAGGCCTCATGTTTCTTTTTTTTCTGAAATGCCACTTTGCATTGGGAGCGGCCTCTTCTCCCTGCTTACCCCCTCCTCCCACCCTCTCACCTCCGCCCACACTGCTTTTCTCACATTGTCAGCACCTCTCTCACTTCCGCTCCTCCGTCCTCCTCCTTTAAAACGTCTTCTTTGGTTTTCGCACTGTCTTCATCCGTCGCCCACTCCAGTGCCCTTCTGTGCTAATAATACACTGCCGCAAAGAAAGGGATTGCTTACACATTCACAGTCACATCACCAGGGCATGAGCAAACTTAAGACACAATTTCACCAGAGCTGTGCAGTACACTTTTGTCATCTTTTTATTGTCAACAGGTCCAAAATAGGAGCAATAACACTTTGATCTCAGTCTGTCTGGAACCAAAAGAGCCTTGTTTCCACTGGAGTGTACAGGTCAGCCCAGTAAAGCACAGCATCATACGGGCGAGTCCTATGTTTCCACTCTGCTGTGTCCAGAAGAGTCATGTCTTCAGCTACAGAAACAGTAACATCAGAGAAGTGCAACAAAAGATGTGATTCTATATGAGATATTAGATATATTTGAAAAATTAGATGTGTCCCCATTAGATGTGTCTAAATGTTATATATATTTACATTTTTACATTTTATTCATTTAGCAGACGCTTTTATCCAAAGCGACTTACATTACATTACCAGTGTTACAGTCACTGGAGGCAAGGTGGGTTAAGTGTCTTGCCCAAGGACACAACGACAGTATGAACTGTGGGGCGAGCGGGAATCGATCCTACTACCTTCCGGTTGAGAGACGACCACTCTACCCACTGAGCTACTGCCGCCCCGGCATATATATATATATATATATATATATATATATATATATATATATATATATATATATATATATATATATATATATATATATATATATATATATATATATATATATATATATATATATATATATATATATATATATATATATATATATATATATATATACATTCATCACCAATTCCTACAATTCCTAACCTGCTGCAGCTGGATTTTTACAAGATTTGTGAATATAAACTCACCAAAATCCACCTTGAACTGATCCAAACAAAGTATTTGCGGCCCAACCTGTCGGTGTGACCAGTGAGGCGGTACAGACAGGGCTGGGCTTGTTTTAGGTTTGAAGATGTAGCGCCTGTTCTACTGTTGTGAACATAAACAATGGGTAAATTGTGGTTGATTAATCAAATTGACCAAGTATTCATTTAGAGTACCTGCCCTTTTGCAAACACTTTTACGGGAGCCCTCCCAGAGTCAGGTTAACACTTTCCTGGTCTGTCTGTGTTCTGTTGTATTATAGGATCCATTGTTACAAACACAGTGTATCATGTAATTCCAGATGCTAGAACATGTGATGTTATTGTCATGTTTTGTTGTAAAAAGATCTTTTGTAGAGTCGTGAATGTGCTGGGCACAGCTCAGACCTGATGGAAATTACAAAACCTCATTTCCCAGCCTAAATTCAAAATTTGTATGCACCGCACTCACCAAACATATTATTATAATACCATCTTACTCTTACCTCACTCTCATTGAAATAATATTGGTTAATAAAAACAGGGAGGGAATAAAGAAGAGACTGCCTCAAGCTGGAAGTCTATTACTGTAACATGCAGCTTTGTTATTTGCCACAATCACTTGTCTTTTCTAGCTGGGTTTTGAAAATATGTCGACCATTTGAGTCATTTAGCCTCACAATGCAATGTGTATTGGTTTAATACAAAATAACAATAGCTACTGTTGGCTTCAAGTGCAAGCAATAAATGCATAACCATCTTTTGTTTGAATACAAAAACAATATCAGGTGCTGATAATAAGAAAATAAAAACTCTTTGTGAATGTCAAAGTCATCAAATCTCATCAAAAAAGTTCTGCCTTAAATTGACCAGAAAATCGGACATAACTTGTGTGACTCTGGCACTTGACGGGATAAAGTAACTCTGTGGGAAAAGCAGCAGCCCGTCAGTTAGATCAGAGTAGAAAAGGTCTAGTTCTGTCTGAAAAGAAGTGAGCTTTTCAACCACATTAACAAAAGTCTTTCCCCGCCCTAAAGTCCCAAGTGAAGCCCATTGAAATGATAAAGAACATTGCTTAAAAAGCACACCTCCAACAAATTTCACATTTTTCTTTTGCATTTTTCTTTAGAAATGTCCCAGCTGTCTTGTGCTTGCACTGATGGAGAAAGTTGATAATTTCCTCTCTTGGTTTACAGTTCCTTTTGAGTGAGTTTCCCATACTTAACCCTCTCACATTATTGTGTAAAAGTAGGTCAACGTGTTCAGCTGACATGTCCGCAAGAAGTTTACAAAACTGTGCTGAAGGCTGGATGTTAATCTGATAAAGTTAATCATAGCAGTGACACAGTCCATTGGGTTTTTAACTCACCAACAGCCATGAGCAGATGCTCTGATGTATAAGGCAGTGAAGGTCCTTAACTTAACCTCCTCGACAGTTGCTAATGCTAGCAGACATTCTTTCACTGATTCTCCATCGGTTAATGGTATTTTTTAGTGAGTATTCTTTTTTCAGTGAGTATTCATGCAACACAGAGTAGTGCCGCTGTGGCCTTTTGCTGCCGATTACAGGCACAGGAGAAGATTGCAGTTCGGAGTTCAGAGTCAGTGTTTTTATTTTTGTCCGACGAGCCATGTGGGGTGAAAGGCGCGGCCACTAAATTCGCACCCCTTGCGCAGAAAGATGCAAATCATTGTGTTTTAATCTAAATGGCCCCAAATTTGGTGAGTATCATCTAGACACGTGTGCCAACCAAATTTGTGACTTTGTTGTTGATATCTTATCGGGTATGGGTGTGGCAAGCCTGTAACGAAGTGGCCATTTTTGTGAAAATAAAATGTCTCTTAACTCTCAAACGCCTTCTCGGATCGAGTTGGACCCAAAAAGGCGTTTGTGCACATTCATGACCTGAACCCAAAGATATGTAAATAAAAGGGTTATCTTTAGAAATGGCTCTCCAGCGCCCCCTACAAACTTATAATGGGACCCAAGAATTTAGTTTGTCATAGAGACATAAAATTTGGTACACACATCTCTTATGTCATGACGAGCATAAAAGCCAATGACAACCACCCCCTATCTATAAATGTGTTGCCATAGCAACGTCCCAAATATGTCGAAAAAGTCAATGGGAAGTGAAAATTTTAGTTTGTCGTAGGCAAATGAAACTTGGTACACACATCCACCATGGGCTTATGAACAAAAAAGCCAATGGGGACCACACCCTATCACACACGGGAAGGCGGCCATTTTGAATTGAAAATGTGAACCGACTTAAAATACACCTCTTTTTTAAAAGAACACAGACAATAGCTGCTTCATTCCACAGACACCAAACTTGGGCAAAATGAGCTAAACACATGTGTGTAAAATAGACAGGTGTTTTTCTTGACGTTTTTGCTCGAGTTTTATTTTTTTTTATTATAATTTGTTTGTTTTTTTTTAGTATTTTTTTCCTGCAAAATGATCCTCAATTTGACCCAGTAAACGTACAACTAAAAGTCATTTTTATGGGTCCCAGACTTGAAGCTCTGCAAAAAATTATGTATTTGAAGTCCCCGAAAAAAAAATACGAGAAATGACTCAGTGGCGACCCCTAGAAAAGTCAAAATACATTGGGCCTACGGAAAATGAAAGTAAATTTTTCCAATGTAGAAATACAAAACTTGGTACATCCATAGGACACCTCAGGGCAAACAGAAAAGTTTATTACAGCCATATCGTAATTTCAACAGGAAATCTACTATGTTGGGTGGAATGCGTGACCACCTAAATCGCACCCCTTGTGCTAAAGGCTTTTCATCTAAACAGCTCCAAATTTGGTGAGTTTCATCTAGACACGTGTGCCAAAAAGTTATCAATTTGTTTTTGTTACATTTGTGGCTGTGGTCGTAATGAGTCTGTGAAGAGGCAGCCATTTCTTTGGGAAATAAATGCCATTTCCCAATTGCCAGGATCCTTCCTTTAGAGGAGGCCCCTCCAGAGCCAAGGCTAGAGTCTTAGAAAACTCCTCAGAATCCTTTGGAACTTGTAACCTTGTACTTTTAGACAAGTTATATTTACATTTTGTCTTTTTAAACAGGGGGGTGCAGCGATTCCTGAGTCATCTCAAATCTCCAGCCAGTACTTTGTTTTTCTCGCCTTAGCCCAAGCATAATCTATTATTTTCAAAGGTTCAGACAGCTCCCAGGAAAACCAGGGATTGTGGAGACCTTTAACTCTAAATTACAAGGTGGTGTAGCAGGCCCCAGCAGTAGCACAGTTCCGGTTATTTGACATTACCGTGAAGTTTACGCTTTAAAGTACGACATGCAATCCTCCGAGTGCATGTGTCCCCGTGGTCTCAAGGGAGGCGAGGGCCTTTATCGCCGCTTGCGGCTTTAATTTTAATTTCCATTTGTTTTCCGTTTTTTTGCTCTCGTGTTTCTGAAATGTTTTTTTCAGAATGTTTTTTTCAGAAATGCCAAATGTTTTGAAATGTTGACTATCCAAGTGTTCTTTTCCATTGCTATGGATATAAGCTTGTTGTTCAAATTAACCTGATTATGCCCTCGGGCACATGAGTAAATAAATAAATTAAATATGTGGCAGCCGTTGTGTGCAGTAAACTTTCTTTTAACAAGCCTGTTGCACACTGATGTGATGACTAGTTATAGTAGTGCTAGTGAGCCTATTTAGAGGTGCGGTTTAATTCAGGTAAGACTGTGTGTAGACATTTTATTATGTGTGTTATGAGGTGGTCCGCAAAATTTTTTGATTACAAATAGTGGTCCACACACACAAAAAGTTTGAAAAACCCTGCTCTATACTGTATATATAATGTATTTTAGTCTATATATAGTCAGTTCACCAGCAACAATCGGCTGATTTAAAAAATAAATCAATGGCTAGTGATAGTACAACACGTGATTATATTCAGGTTACCATGTTCTAATCATGTTTGGACATTCAGAATTACATTCTGTTTTGTATCCACATTACAGCAGACTAGTAATTCAGCTCTGCACGAGGATCTATCTACCTGAGCCTGTCCTGAGGCAAGTTAGCCCCGGCACACAAATTAACATGTTTGGTTTGTGCACAACAAGAATTATGAACAGCCCTTCGTGTTATTTTTGAAGCTGACAGGATAATTTGATTTGCAGGAAATGGAAGCCAGAGGGGAAGAGGAAATGGAGATGTTTGAGAGACAAGGAAGCAGCGATGGGAGGAAGTGATAGATGGATGAACGGATGGAGCGATAGAGATGCATGTTTAAAGAGTGGGGGACGCAGCGGATTAGGCTTTAAAATATTAGTCAGTGTCTAGCAGCAGCTGGGACATGCATTCACCACAGAATCTTTACAATAATAGACAGGTCTGACTTACAGGCTGTCACACAGTAGACAAACAAGCACCTGCGTGGATATAGTTCATTCAGGCTCATTGTGTGTCTATGCAGCCTGTGTTTGTTTAGATATATAGGGATTGTATGAAATATGTAAAAGTATGGCATTTTTGTGTAACGACAGTGTTTGGCAAAACTGATCCTTGTTTTGTGTGCTAATGTGTTTTATTTCAATCAAAATATCTAGTATATATCTAGTATCTAAATTGTTTATAGGTGAAATGAAGCAAAGCATTTGTTATTATTAAACTGAACAGAATAGAGCGCTTATCTGCATTGCTCATTAGACATGATGGATGAATGGGTCAGGGTTGCCAGATCAGAGTAACTGTATCAAACTATATACAGTTTTCTTCATAAGTTTACAGTTCATACCCTGGCAGAATTTGTGACTGTTTGGCCATTTTTCAGTGAATATAAATAATAACACAAAAAACATTTTTTTCACTCATAGTTAGTGGTTGGGTGAAGCTATTATTGTAAAACAATAGTGTTTACTCTTTTTAAATCACAATGAAAACAGAAACTACCCAAATGACCCCGATGGTGATTTCAGCAGCATAAAGTGAAGGTTCTGGACTGTCCATCTCAGTCTTCTGACCTCAATATCATTGAGCCACTCTGGAAAGATCTGAAATGTGCAGTTCGTGCAAGACAGCTCAAGAATTTACAAGAACTGGAGGCTTTGTTAAACTTAACCATCTGAGAAAATAAAGAGCCTCAGCCACAACTACCACAAAAGACTTCAAGCTTTAATTGATGTTTTATTATGGACAAGCTGTGACTAGCACAGAAGTCCAATAACAGGAACACCACTCGGGTTCAGATCTGGGGGGTCATTCCTTCCAATCACGCCCCTCCATTGTCGCTGCCCACATGAGCGCTGAAGTCCCCCAGGAGAACGAGTCCCCAGTCGGAGCACTTTCCAGCACCCCTTTTAGAGACTACAAGAAGGCCGGGTACTCTGCACTGCCATTTGGCCAGTAAGCACCACCAACGGTGAGAGACCTATCCCCGACCCGAAGGAGCAGGGAAGCGACCCTCTCGTTCACCGGGGTGAACTCCAACACATGGCGCCTAAGCTGGGGGGCTATGAGCAAGCCCACACCAGCCCGCCGCCTCTCACCGCAGGCAACTCCAGAGTAGTGGAGAGTCCAGCCTCTCTCGAGGAGTTGGGTAAGACCATGGGCCTGGCTTCAGGATAGGGCCCCAGTTGCGCCATACCAGGCGACGTCATGGTCTTTGATAGGGTGCTCATCATAAGGGGCTTCTGAACCGCTCTTTGTCTGGCCCATCACCTAGGACCTGTTTGCCTTGGGAGGCATTTAGTCCTCCACAACATAGTTCCTACTGTAGTATTATGTGGACACACAAACCCCTCCACCACAATAAGGTAACGTTTCAAGGAGGAGTTTGTTGTTTGTTGTCGTCTAAATAATGCTTCAAGTGAGGCTTAAGAAAGTGATGTTGCCTGTGTCTGCGCAATGCAACCTGATGAAGACACAGGAAACGGAAATACTGCAAAATAATAACGCAATTAAACAAGACAAAATAATGTTATAACATTTTGTTTCATCTTGTTTTGGTCAAAGTAAATGATGAGACATTTTAGCATAGCTTTTACTTTGTAAAACACATTTAGTCTCAATATTGCATTATACAAGAAAATATAGTCATCGTCACAACACCAGCATTTATGTTGCGTCTCGTCTTGTTTTTGTCACGTGATATAGGTTTGTTGATGATGCTATTTAGTCATAATCTTCGTTGAATAAAGGCACACTAATGGTGGCTCAGGAGGTAGCACTGGTCACTAACTAGAATGTTGGCAGTGTATTCCCTTCCTTTGTGTGAATAGGTCCCTAATGCAGAGCACTTAGCAGAATTGGTAGAAAGTGTTGTAAGCATGTATCTACAGAAAACACAGCATGTCATAAGAAACATAAAATTACCCTGTTAGATAAAGACAAAGACTGAAAAAGATTAAATCTCAGATGTACATTTTTCAAACGTGTACAAGGTCTGTTCCCCGATGTCTGAAGGTCAGTTATCTTTTCTTCCATCTTTATTATTATTGTTTCCATCTATTCACATAAAACTAAATCACAAAAAAGACAAAAATGTAAATATCTGCATGTGAACACTGTACATTTTATTGTTTTGATGTATACTTTGAGAGCATGCACTGGTTACTATATTGTTTGCCTTTCCTCTGTCACCCTGCACCATTGACAGAAGTGCATGATGGGAATCAGAATGGTTATATAAATACCTTCACAGCCACACTCTCTCTGTCTCTCTGCAGCCTCTTATCTGTCCCTTCTATAATTGTCTTATTTAAATAGACGTTTAACTTCAGTGGTGTGCTTCTACCTGCTGGAGATAAGCAGTGCTTTTCAAATGCAAATCCACCTGACACAAACAGACCATCTCTCCTCTTTGGAATACAATTAGTTGTGTTACTGTTGGGGCCGCTTTGGGAACTCGGTTCAGTATCTGCATGACAAGTTCCAGAGTCTTATTCATAGAAACGTTCATAGCTATAGACAAAACAGTGACAATTCATTTGAATTATGTAAATCTGTTGTGAATATTGTCCAGCCCTATTTCCAAAAATTGAACAGGATGACACAATATAAGGACATTTTAAAATGATTAAATGACTGACAATATTTGAAACTATCTTTGGTAAAAGTTTCTGAAAGAACTATTTAGTTAAGGTTTTATTTGAACCCTGGCCAGCTGGTATTTGTGTGTAAATACTGCATGTCCTCTTGTGCTACCATGCGTTATCACTGGCTTTCTCCTAAAGCATTAATAAATTAAATTAATTAAATTGGTAACAAAGAACACAGAGTTTGGGACTTTCTTTTTTGGATTTGTGAACGTTTCCTTAAAAAAATCACAATCAAATGACACTCAACTCGGGAGCAGAGATTTTCATGATTAATAGAGGAGATTATTCATTTTGGGGAAAAGGCATGTCTTAACAGCAGATGCACATGTGCTGAGTCTGAATATTGTTCCTCTGTTACTGTGGTTTCTCTTTGGACGTCCTCCCACTCTTCAAAGACATGCACATATCAGTGAACTAAAGAATGTAATGTCCAGAGTGAATGGATTTGAAAGTGAAAGGTTGTCTTTCAGTGTCTGCGTCCGTCAGCTTTGTGATTATCCAGGGTGGACCCTGCCTCAGGCCCAAAGCTGCTGGGATAGGCTCCAGTCATCTGTGAGGATTAGCAGGATAATTGGTACAAAATGAACGATCAGTGAATCAAATACTAGATTTAAGAATTACATAAAGTGGCCACTCTGGTACTTTGTTACTTACGTATTTAGGTAAGGCTATATCACTTTTTGCAGGGGTGCCCAAAGTGGGGCTTGGGGGCCAAAATTGCCATGCCAAGGGGTTTGATTTGTCCCTCCCGGGGTTGTCATGATTCATGCCCTAAATTACATACTGCTTTAATCTGCAATGAAAGTCAAGCACCACTTACTACCACTTATGGTGCTCACATTAACTTCAAAGATAAAAAGTACAAATAAGACTATTTAATTCCTCTGTTGATGTATTTTAGAAAGGTGGCAGGGGCTTCCAACTAGGTTCTACCACGTCAGAACAAAATAGATCAGCACTGGCAGTACCATAAAGACAAAAAGGCTATTGAACAAACCTGGGAGGAAGAGTATTTTTTTCAATTACATGTAAAAGGTTTTTGTGAGGCCCAATGCTCACTAATAGATTTCCATTTAAGCCCTCTGAGGGAAAACGTTTAGGCACCCCTTTTGGCTTTTTGTATAACCTATTCTGTAATGCCTCAAGAAACATGAAGCCTAGCATTACCAGTGATTGACTGGAGAAATGACAGGTCCTTTCAGGTTTGATGCAAGGGTATAGTTTAAACTAAATATTGCTTAAATCCTACTTAAACCATTTCTCAATCAATATTGCTCTTTTTCTTAAGTGTTATTTTCCATACCCAAACTTATCTCATTCAAATCCCCTGGACCATCCTTTTAGAGAATAAAAAACACAAGAAAGATGGTTTTAGTGTCTCTCTTGAATAACATGAATTGAATTATATTTGCATAGGTTGGATTAGGATGCTTGTTGTTTATTGTAAAGCCATAAAAAACTGGAGTTAAAGGCGACATTTTCCAAATCGTATCCCCCATTATGGATTTTTACAAAGTGACATAATTGAACAGCTTATCAAACAATTATCCCAGACTCCATTTGAATAGCTCCATTTTCCTATGCTTTAGAATTGGTGACACTTTTGACAAAGTCTATAGATTCCAATATGTCACCACCACAAGCGTTTATTTTAATAACACAGCAGCACAATTCCCGGGCCACAGCCACTATTTCATTTCCTGGTATGGTAATCCAGTCACTGCCGAATGCTAATGTGTGTGTTACCTCAGTTTTTAAGTGTCAGCAGGCAAACAGGGCACACCTGAAAAGCGCGCCTCTCCCTTGTGCTGTCTAAATAAAGGCAGAATGACAGAGGACTGTGTAGCGGCGTGTTCATTATTTTCCAGTGAGGAATGCTTTGTGCCTCATCAGCATATTCCCCAGTTGGCTGGCCCTCACGTTGCCGTCTCCAGGCTCGCGCTACAGAGACACACTGCTGCTAGTGCTGCACTTGTATTTGTTTTTGCAGAAGACAGTGAAACGCTCACATTCAATCACTGCTCTGATCAAAAGACGTAATTATATTTACAAAGCGAGACATGGCAGGTTACACAAAGTGGATGTTTACAAGAGATTTACAATGCATAATTCAAAACTGCAACTGTTTTGTGCTTCTTCAAAACTGATGTGGACAGAGCTTTTAACAAACTCCAAGTTTCCAAGTACAAACCCTTTTCACAAGTGACAAAGTAAAAAAGTTGTTGTAGCCCAACAGAGTCTTTCTACAGCTTCCACTCGCTCCCATTAACTCAATGTCTTGAGCCATTGGAAATATTCTGTAACCAATGCAAATAATCCAAGATTCTGTCTATATTATTCTTATTTTCTTCACATTAGCTCTGATGCTAAGCTCTGCTGAGCCAGTGAGCAACATCACAATATGTGTTTACTGATGTCATTATGTCCAGCCACAGATCATTTGCTGCTATGTGTAAAGATCATGAATCAATTATTAAAACAGGACCCTGAATGAGTAATGACCGCCCATTATTTTCATTGGACATTTCTCACTGGCACAGCACAGCAAAAAAAGTTTGACTTCAGGGTTTATTTCTGCATTATGCGGCCCATAGAGCAGGCCCACGACCATTGGGTTTCATGTGATGATCAACGTACAAATTTAGGAATTTTAAGTCTATGATTCTAAAATAGTTAATAAACACTACAAAATGCCTTTTGGCAGTTTGTCCTGTCAACTGAAAGAGGCGTTTGTTTTTACATTGTAGTTTATTTAGGCCACATAGGATTTTCTTTGTTGCAATACCTTGAATGGCCACTAATCAAATTGGCGTCAGGGTAAAGGGGGGGCGGTGTTTTATCCAGATCTTATTATACATCTATGGTAAAGAACCTAATGTGTGCTCAGTGGCTCATCTTTTTTAGCTAAATCAAGTTAACCATCTTAGAGCCGTGAATCGTTGCTTATATTATTTTATTGGCTCATGCTGGCGGTTTAAACTTTGTTTTCCAGAATGCTTTATTCAAGACATGTACCGTGTAGTTGACCAAACAGTTTCTATGTCCAGCAGAGTTAGGTCAGATTACACTACATATCCTTTTGTATAAGGGCTCTTATGAATTTAATGTCTAAGGATGCACTGACACTGCTTTGGTTAAATCACACTCCAGTGCTGTTAATCTAGTTAATCTAGTTCTATAAACATGTGTGAATGCTGCCATCCAAGCCTCGCTGCACAGTCTCTTTCTGTGCCAAGACCATGTTGTGGGCGCTGGCCATCTTCCAAATGAACTCTGGAACAGTTTCACTGAAGTGTTTACTTCCAGGAGAGCACGAGGAGACCACAAGCACAGTCAGCGATGCTTCATCATTCAAAAGAAATTGGAGCACCTCCTTCCACATGTTAATCTTGCACTGAAAAGAAAGACCTACCCAGAAGATAGCAGAGACTTAGATAAAAAATGCCATAAACATTTATAGTAAAAACAAAATGTTATTTAGCCCACATTAAAGCTCAGATTGGGAGCATAAAAAAGTCAACAGTTACAGAAAATGTACAGAAATCTCCTGCCCTACAGACGTATTTCATTCCTTTTTTTACAAATTTTGTCTCACTTTATCTCATGAAGTCTTAAAAGAGAAAATAATATTTTTATGTTAAACCCTTGATCAAACATTTCAAAGTACAGACACTGGCATTTAATGTGTCCCAGAGTAAGATACTCTAGTTAGTCCAGAGTATGATCAAGACCAATTTGCCAAATTCACAAGTGAAAGCCGACACACGCACAGGACTGAGTAATATGGCTTATTTGTGGGAGAGATTTCCAGGACTCTTTCTTAAGTACTGTTCAGAAAATGTATAAACCTAGTAGATAATCTGTTAACTGCATTATGTCACCAGCGTTTTCTTACCATGCTCTACATCAGGGGTGACCGAAGTGGGGCAGGCGCCAAGGGTCTTCATGTTTTGTGCCTGAAATTGAAGAATGACTATTGACTTAATCTGCGTTGACGGTCGAGCCTACTTATTGGTAAGGTAATGGCCTATTCCATTGAAGAGGAGCCAACGGATATACAGGTATATACTATATTTGCCATTTTCTGACTATTTTTCAGAGAATATAACACAAAAAACTTTTTTTTTCACTTATATTTAGTGGTTGGGTGAAGCCATTTTTTGTAAAACAACTGTGTTTACTCTTTTTAAATCATAACGATGACAGAAACTACCCCCTAATAACATGCACAAAAGATGACACAAATGGGTTTAAATGGCTAATAAAGATAACCTTGAGAGCCACTGATGATCCCAGAAACAGCCTACTGCCTTCACTCGTGGTACTCACATTAAGTTTGAAAATGAACAGGTCTTAAAAAAGAACACGGGTAACTATAAGACAGTTTAGATGTTTGTGTTAAAGGTTTGTGCACACTTGAGTCTACAACTAGTCCTATTCTGATGGACTGAAACGTCTGGGTCAAAAAGCTTAAGTTTGTGGGCTCACAAATAGACCCTACTTTGTCAGAACAAAATGGAGCGGCAGAGGCACAGACAATAAGCATTTTGAACAAACCTGGGAGGAAGAATATTTCTTTTAATTACATGCATATGATTTTTGCGTTGTGGCCCGTGGCCCACTAGACGAGCTGGACATGGATTATGTGTTGCACTACTCCTGTCTGCTTCTCCATGCAAAATAACCAGCTCACCCTTTATGATGATTATTGATCTGTTGACCTCCAAAATACAACAGCTTAAAGCATAAACATGACATTCCTTGTCTTTTCAGTTTGTTCGGGTCTGTTCATTGTTGCCTCTGTATCTCAGGCTGACAGCATTATTTTCTGCTGCTGTTGTCGAGGGAGGTGCTGTGCCCCGCTGCTGTACTAATCATTCTTCCTGCCGCGCTCTTTGTGATTGCTAGCCCGTCCCTGCACTGCAGTTAAATTGAATCAATTAAAATCTTTCTTGTAGATGGCTGCCGTTGCTTCCACCAGATTAGGCTTTGATCAAGAAATGCACAAATAAATAAATAAGGCAGGAGTGGAGGAATGGAAAGGGAATGAACTCAATTAAACAGTGAGCGGTGCGACGTGTCTTCTGGTGTCAGCCCCAGATGCAAATGCACTGTGTTCGTTGGTGGCTGTCTGCTTATACTCACATGTAACTGGCAAAGACAGAGAAATGACATCACAACTCAATACAGAAGCATGTGTTACTGCTTTTGACAAATCTACAATTCAATTATACACCTTTTTGTGCCTGCATTTCCTTTCCAGATGCATTACCCAAAATTTTCTTAGAGCTTGGTCCCAAGCCCAGCACTCACTCACCAACAATGGCAAAGCAACCTTTCCTGCTTTTATTTCATTAAAGCATGTATAACTGGACCAATGCATCAATATATATATTACATCCTTGAAGTTTCGGAGCATACTGTAAACTAAATTCTCATTAAACAATGCATGAATGAATTGCCATTATTGATCTGGATGTTTTATTATACACATGAAAGTAATGAATACGTAATATGCAGGGTTTGTCTTTAAAGAGAGACTTAGAAGGAGTGGATCACACTGAAAGCTAACTCTGATAAATAACCCACAGACTTACCAGACCAACAGAAAACAGAGCTTGTCCGGGTCTGTTATAAACCTGATGACATACAGCGAGCTATTTTAAAAACATAATGTTTTGATTCGCAATGTGGGCTAATAGGTAAATATTTCTCTTAGCACGGGTTGATCACAGACACAGTTATTATTGTCTTTTGAATAAAATAAAATAAAAAAATAGATAATAATAGTAATAAAACGCTCCTCAACCCTCCAGTCCTGTGTTATTTCTAAAATGCTTCAGTCTAATATTATGCACCAATTGTACCATGCAACCAACATGATTGTACTAATGATTTTTTGGAATATAAAGTCATTTAAAGGTG